>JAWWEU010000040.1:67658869-67687150 GCA_035583155.1 Acropternis orthonyx | reverse complement strand
AAAAAAAAAAAAAAAAAAAAAAAAAAAAAAAAAAAAAAAAAAAAAAAAAAAAAAAAAAAAAAAAAAAAAAAACCACCAAAAAAACCAAACCACCAACAAAAAAAACCCCACCTCACTGGATGAGTTTCTACACAACTCAAGAGCTGTTCCCTCTTCCACTATATTAGGAAGATAGCCAGTAGAGGAAACAGAGAAATGCCGGACACTTGATATACTACAGACTGGTTTTACTAGCTTTCTGCATATCCTACCACTATATCCAGAAATTATACATAGCTCTGTTGCAGGGGCAGTTACTGGGTTGTTGCTTTGGATTTTTTTAACTACACTACAGCATCAGTATGTAGCTTTCATCCAAAGAGGTGCACTAGAAAAATTAATAGTGATGAACTGTCTTCAAGTGGTATGATCTGAAAAGGTACAGCCATGAGATACTTCAAAGTGCTGTTGAATTATAAATATTCTGAAGCACAACCAAGGTAAATTATCTATCTGTGCTGAGGTTACACCAAGCAGCATTTTATCAAGTGTTCCAAAGGCCTGAAAATTTGAGGGAAAACACTGCAGCTCCCAGCCTATTATTCAGAGGAAGAAGTAGTATACAGAAGAGACAAATGTTCTTCTGTGTGCATTTCTGCTGCATATGAGAAAGGCTTTGCAAGCCTTTTAGGCAAGGTTAATGAGGGGTCATCAGAGGAGAAGCTAGCAGGACTGTGCTCTGATATTCGGCACTGTTAATGGAACTGAGGCTTTGTGGGCCACAGTGTTCTCATCCTGAAAAAATCTAGCAGTTAAGAGGAAAAAAGAGCACAGTAACCATCGAGCTAGATTAACAAAATATCAACAAAGAGTCCACTGAGCTTAAAAATCATCCAGCATTACACAGTTGGTGCCTAGAAATGGAAATCTCATTGCACAATAACTGCATCTACTTTTCTCTGTCAACACATACACCACTTAATACTTTCCAGTCTTAAATACTAGGTAGGAAGAAAAAAGGAAGGGAGCAGGAAGAGACTGTTCAAAATGCATCCCTGTACAAGACACAAAAATTGATCAAGGATCTGCACAGGTCCACAGTACACTTTCTACAAACCACCAAACACAAAGGAATAAACAGAGCTGAACAGTTGCTGTTCCAAAAGTACGTATCCAGCCTGAACAGCCACAGCTCCCTCTGCCACTCCTCACAAGACCTGAGACCCATCACCAGCTTTGCTGCTCTTCATATGACATGCTCCAAGAATGCCAATGTTCTTGTAATGAGGCCCAGAACTTGTTGGTCACTGCCCTCCTCATCTTAGTTTGAAGATGGAAGACAAAGTTTCTGACATGCAGCAGAATGAAAGATAATGCCACTTAATCAAAGTCCGATTTCACATGGCTCCTTGGCAACTCTCCACAAGAATCAATTTTATATAAGCTACAGAGAGTCTTCATCGAATATGCAAATAACCTTAAGAAAGATACAACCAAGTATAAAATACATGCCTAACACAATGAAAAAGAGTAGGCTTAAAACACACCTTTCAAGGTTCTTGATTAAGGGCAAATATTTGCTGTAGGTTTCCTCTAACACAAGGTATTAAAAATGCTTTAGCTTTCAGGGAAGTACCCAAGTAGCCAGCCTAAGTGAAACAGTGAGGGATTATTCCCATTACTTGTCAGTTTTCTGGGGAAAAGCATCTACCTTCAAAATTTTTCGCTTCCTGGTTATGCGGAAAGCAAAGGAAAATATGTAATTGACTTGTTAGTTCTCTTCTCTGTTTTCATTTCTGGCATGTCAATGCATAACTATAGTAGCACAGCACAAAATTCATTAGAAGATGCAGTTAATTTGTTAAAAACACAAAAAATACCAGTGCTTAGGTCCTTCTCTTAAAATTGTTACAGGTAAGTAATACAGCAAGTGTATACAAGTTTATTGGTGCTGCTCAAATGCTAGAAATGAAACAAATTATACATATCTTGACAGCTAACTGATGGTGGGAAGAAGGAAAGCAGGGAAATGAAACTCCAAATGATCAAACAGAAGGAGAACAGACAGAAGCCTTCATCAGTCACCATTTAGTAAGTCACTTAAACATAATCCTGAAAGAACTGTTACTTGAGGAAGCTTCAGGAAACAAGAAACACATCTTTGTCTTAGCACTGAAGGGAAAATATCAGCAAATACAGCCAGTGTATGTGACCAAAAGATCCCAGCACCACCCCCCATTTTATCCTGCGATTGTTTCAGTTTTGATGAAGCTGTGACTCATCACCGCAGAGGAAAGGGGCAGAACACCACCAAGAATTCCATTCCCCTGATGTGGTGGTCACTTTCCTGCTTTTACATACGCAGTAGCACCTGTGCCAACAGTAGTAGTAGCAGCATCCAAGACACCTGGTGGCAGCAATGTCCTAGACTCTAACGTATTCTTTAAGAGACATCATTCTCTGTGAGAGTCTCCTGACAAAAGAAAAGGTACCAGAACTGAAGTCTGTGCTTGCTTGCACCAAGTTTGGCATCATTAAACACAACTGACCTCGAACTAGTCACAAATACACCAGGTCTTCAGAATACAGGAAGTTGGCAAAATCCTCAAGTTTCCAGTATACCACAATTCACAAGAACATTCAGAACAAGTCTACAGCTAATATGGTTACTGTGGTTCAGGAAGCAAGCAGTTAGGAATAAATAGAATGTGCAAAACCAAAGGACGCTTTAAAAGTAAAAGTTAGGAACACTGCATCAGAGATGAGCTTGCTAACTTGGGGAGATCTTAAGTCATTCTGCCTCACTTCCTCACATCGAATAGCAGAAGTGGTATGAGAAGTGTAAGGAGCATGTAAATACAACATCCATCATGAACACAGCAGCAGAAAAACACTGCAACAACAGAACATTTCTTCTTTTTATAAGGTCACAGGAAACCTGAATGTATGAGTCCCAATAACACAGTTCTTTTGTTACAGTAGCTCTGTTTTATTTTCAGCAATGCCAAAGATGACCACAATGCTACAATACTGCTCTTCGGTACCATGAGGGATACCAGATGTAAGGCTCTCGCCCAGTGCTCCCTAGAGACACACAGGTGCAAACACACCGCTCAGAGACTGGACCAGCCACTCCCTCTTGGAAATACAGTGACAGAAGAGCACCTGTACAACTCTAAGAGGGATAAAGCAGTCTGGCTGACAGGCTTCCAGAGAATTAAGCCACTGCAGATTTTCAGTTTACCACTAAAATTTTAAGAAGCATTAATATGATGTACCTGGCAAACATCAGCAGAACAGGATGACCTGTGAGTCTCTACTGGATTACCAGCTTGCTTTCTCCCAAACTGTGTTACATGTGAACATAGACATTAAAATTATCAGTACTCCTCCTCTCCCCACGCTCTCACATTCAGCACCAACCTCCATAGGCAAAGCAAGCAGGTTGAAATAAAAAACTGAACAAAATGTACTTCCACAGAAAAAAATTATTTAGACTAATCATACATTCTCTAATCCCACAATTCCCTTTGAGAATCCTGCACTCTTCAGAATACAGACATGAAAACTACATTGCAGCTTCAGAGTATATTAAGAACTATACTCATATTTTATCAAATCTACTTTGCTCTCCACAAAATCAGTAAGCAAAAAATTTTAAAGAGTAGATATGAAACCTAAAGCTTGGACATGACCTCCTCTGGAATCTTTCAGGTCCTCAGGAATCTGGACTAAGAATGGCAAGCAACTGTTTAGGCTTCAGTCATTTCTATTCTAGGGTTGCTCTAGGCAGCATTTGTGTTTCCTTATGTAGAAGTACTGAAAAAAAAAATGGCTGAAAGTTTTTTTCATTTATCCAACCTGAGAGGCTAAACATAAAGCACAGTAATCAAAATGCTGTGCTAAACAAAAATAATCAGTATTAGAAAAAAGGAGCACTCATCTATTAATTTTCACTTTAAAATTGCTATTTGATCCATGAAAGATAAATGGGTATGTTTGCTTTCTGATAGCAGTTTTCAATAAGGCTTATGTTTATTACATACAGCTTATTAGAGAATTGAAGTGTTAGCTGAACTGAATTCTTGATGAGCTATTAACCAGCTGGACCATCTTGTCACTTGGCTCAGATGCCTCATTAAAAGTTTTGAAGCTCATGTCAGTTCTTATTTTTTACTGACCCGATTGTTTTGTCAGTGAGAGGGAAGGTACATCCAATCATCTCAGTTTAATTTTACTATGAAAAACCAATTCTCTATTCAAGAGTGACAATACTTCAGGAAAAAAAAGCCTTCTCCACAATCCATTCTGTTTACCTTACAGATTTATTAACTCATTGTATTAGAAGTGCAATTATAGCTCTTTTTGTTTCAGACGTTTCTGTATGACCGTAAGAGTCCATTTATGAGTAGGTACATGTCTAGAACATTAGGGTAAGCCCTTCAGCAATTCTGATACAGGCAAATCAATTTAGAGCATCAAAAACACACTACAATTCTTCATGCTATATATTTCATGAAGCTAATGGCAAACAGGAAGAGTTAGCTATATCCACTTTTCAGTATGATGAAAAGTTGCATCAATATGCTGGTTGGAAACCATGCTGGAGCATTAAGATGACTCTAAAGATTTAATAGTAATGATCAAAGTAAGGGTACACAGAAACAAGTAATGTTCCTGTGCCTCTGAGCAGCTGCTGTGCAAAAATCTCAGCATAAAGCCTAGAGGCAAATACTGAAGCAGTAGTCCCTGCAAGGCTGCCTCCTGCACTCCTCCAGGTGTAAAACGAACTCCCATCAGCCTCCAGCACACATTGGCTTCAGCATTGGTACATACATCACATATGTAAGACTGATTACACTACAGAAGTTACTCTTCCCAGCTTCCCTTCTTTTTCTACAAGCACATCCAAAAACAGTACTTCATTTAATTCACAAAATTGCAGATTACTACCAGTTATGACAGGATGACATATGAAGTGTAGGCCAAGTACTAGCAGCCAACAGAAAATCCTTACAGTAATCACTAGAAAACTCCATGCCAGACGTCTCTCATTCAGAGACAGATCTCTCATTCAGCAGTCCTTCAGTGATCCATCAAAAAACTTCAAATAATTGCCAGGTGTTCTGCATGTTCTTGCACAATAGAAGAGATCAAAAATGGATCTCCTGTAGAAAAAGACTAAAGAGATCCAGAAACAATGGGTCTTATAGGGTGACTCAGGAACACATTGCATAAATACCAGAATTAGTCCTAAAACACCTCAGAGGAGAAGTTTTTAAATTTTTTAAGCATCACTCCATCAGTGGTGGAATTTTCCTGTGATCCACCAGAATGCCCATCTTCATCTCAGGTTTCTCATAAAGGAAAACAGTAATAACTCTTCTGTGCTTACCCAAAAAGTTGACTTACAAAATCAGTTCCTTGCATCATTTGCATGTTTATTGTAGACTTTCAGAGTAATACTGTACACATTGGAGATACTTATTCCAATAATACACCATGTACCTCTTCTCGACAAATACCATACATGATGTAGATCTAAAAAATTACTCACGAAGTCAGAAATAGTTGAGACAGTATCAGACATACCACTAACACGTATATTTAAAAATTTCCCAGTTTTCTTTCAAAGAGCAAGGAAATTGAGTATAGTTGAGTCAGGAGAAAGAAAACACTCAAATATTTAAGAGTGGGTAAGTGGTAGGATGAACAACTAAGAAAACTGGCATGATGAATCATACTCTGCATCCAGAAGCTTAATTGGCTTTGCAGTTCAATCCTGAATAATTTTTAAATGTACAGGAAAAAGTGTAATTGAAATGCAGATGAAGGGACCAGCTCCTATTAACTAAAGCAAAACAAGATACAATACATAAAACCAGCAAGTTTTTCACTGTACAGCAACCAAAGTAGTAACTTCCACAGCTGGGGCATAAAAGGACTATCTTTACAGAGGTTGAAAGGGAAAAACAAACACAAACCCCTGAAGTGCTAGATTGACCTGCAAGAAGAGGTTTTGAGAACTAAAATTCAGCGTTGTAAAACAGGCAAGAGGAATATCAAAGAGTAACTTCTAAAGGGACACAAAGCAGACAGCTAGGGAAAAGCACTAGAAGTTTAATATGACCATTTAGGACTTTTTTTCTTGGAATTTGGGGACTACATATGTAGTACTCCCATTGGCAAGGCTATTGTGTATTAATCCAAGGTTTTGTTCTGCAGAATACTACTGGGAATATCCAGAAGACCAACCATGACCTAAAAGACCTCAGATGCTCAAGACAACCTATCTATGAATCAGCTATTCAGACTACTAAAGCTTATCTAAAACGTCTGTTTCTCATTACACTGTGCTTTAGTCACATACTGTCTGTCCTTAGTCTGGTGCTGCTTCATTTCAATCATTTGAACAGGAACACTGAAGGAATTTCTTGAAGACAAACTATAATGCCTGAGCATGTCATGGTCCAAGGGGCTTGCCTTAAATGGGTCAACACAACCTGTAAACAGGCTTCCTTGTTTTCCAATTACCTCCTACTTTGTCCCACTGAAGAATTCCACACACAGTTCAAAATTCACTTTAGTTGTGAACTAAAGAGCATTATTTAAAAAAAAAAAAAACAACCACACTTAAAAATATTCAACTACTGTTTCCATGCAGTGAAGTGTCTGATGTTCTGTGCACCATATACAAGAACTATGAATTATTAATCATTTTGAACATTGAAAAAGTTCCCTTAGCCAAAAAGATATATGAAAACCGCTTCAGCACTGTGGCTCTGTCTGAAACATGCTCTTAATGTGTTCAGCAAGTGTACATGCACAAAAAGCCATGGAAGCTGGAATTCAAATGAAAGCAGTTTGTCAGAAAAGCTGCACAAGCTTTCTGGTACTGCATCCCTTCCTTCACTGGCAATGACTACATTTCTGTGGGATAAGAGTGGGTAAGCAGGTTTTAGACATTCCATATTTATGTTTCATTTAAATTCCTTGCCTACCACACAACCCCAAATAACATCACAATAAAACTAATTAAGCTAAAGACAGCATCATAAAGGTAATAGACACCCAGATCTGGTTTTAGTCTGAAATCCACTAAATACTTGTTTAACAACTACACAGGCTTACTCTTGCTACAAAGACCAGTAAAGAACTATCTTTCCCCGCTCCTGAGATAACCAAGGCTACACAAGACACCTTTTTCACAGGCAGAGACAGGACAAAGGCAAATCTCGGGACAGATGACTAACAGAGCAGCCATATTCATTTTCAGAATAAGAACCTTCTGTCCAACTACCTGGCAACAGGATGTGCGTAGAGGTAAGACAAGTCCATATAAGCAGCAGCTTGGAAGCACCCGAGAATCAATTTCTTTGAGGTTTGGTCACCACTCCCACATTTTCTTCAATTAACTCAGAAACAATCCTAGTGCCAAGATAAACTTGGCAATCAAAATTCTAATGCTTGAATGCTCAGTATCTAGAGACATTGATGAGAACCTCACCAATTCCTTTTGAAGAGTTTCAAGTAGCTTTGTAATTTTTCCTCCTTATGACCCTACCACTACAATAAAAAAATCATTTTTCCACAGGATGCCTATGATCCAAACATGGACTTCACTACTTTCAAGGGACAACTGTGTGAAATAATCTCTTGAGAGCCCTATTTTGCTAGGGGATCAAAAGATTGAAATGTCATTAAATAGTTTTAAAATCCTCAAAACACGACAAAATTTCTAAGATAGTTTTCTTGTTATTACCACAGGGTTTTGTGCTTAGAACTTCAAGTCTCTTAGTTTAGGCCACAAAACTGAATTATTCCAAAAGATGCAGAGAGGGAAGATGAGGACTTAACAACTCCTTGTTCTCTAATTGTTTACTGAAAATGAGGGCCAAGTGTAAGCACCTGCTGCTGCAGCACTTCAGAAATACTGGAAGCAGGCTTCAGTAGCCAGCAATAATATTACAGTACAGAGTAGCAGGTGTTAAAACTCAAAATTTATAATTAACTGCAGCAGCATCAATACTTAACAGCCTGCAATTGTGAAAGACCTACAGATCATCCAATGAGCAGAAGCTGGACAAATGAATCACAGTCAGAGTTGCAGCCCTATCTTCAAAGCTCTTAGCAGGCTGAAAAATTTATGAACAGGCATCCTCAGAATGAGTTGCAACATATCTTTCCATCAGAAACAGACACTTCCCCTTGTGATTTCACTTTGCAAGTAATAAAATCCAGACTGCACTGCAAACAAAGAACTGCAGTTCCCCCTGCACCCCACTTGCTCTTGCCCTGAGTACTCTGCCTACAGAGGCTGAGGTTTTTGATGCTATTTTAATCTCTCCTATGCTTCCAACACATGTAGGATCGCACAGATCTTTCTTGTAATTTCCTATTTCAAAATATGCTTTCTCAGATAGACCTGGTTCATACTTAGTCACCTTCTGCTGAATGTCCCCACAACCACTTGGTTTGGTTCTACATCTGCAGAGCAAATTAATGCTCAACACAAACCAAACTCAGATAGCTTGAGCACTTTCAACATACTAAATTGCTGACTCAGTCCAAATGGCTCTGTTTCAGAATTAGTCATACATATAAGGCTGTGAGGTGGAAACTGACATTTGTGCCACTGTGAAATCTGCTTATCTCAACTGACTTCAGAATGCTGGTGTCTAAATAAGGACTTCACACAAGATCTACTGGCAGTGATCAGCTTTGTAGAAATAGGACACTTTTCTCAAAAGTCATGTTCTTTTCAAAGACAGGCAATAGAATGGGACAGTACCACCATAAGAACATGATGAAATCTGAAGACCATAGAAGAGATTACAGTTAGCTAATAAATTTATACCCAGAATTGCATTTTAAAAAATGGAGGTCACAATTTCCAGGCAATCCAAGGGATAACTGCCTTTTCTTATTACGAGCTCCTGCCAGTCCTTCCTTCCAATGCACTTTCAACTTTCCACTTCCCAGGAAAGGCAAACAACATTAGACATAGCACAGACCTGGCTCTGAGCTAATTAAAAAGGAATTCCCATACAATGTTTTAGATACTAAACACCAAAACAAAACTAAATGCAGTCAAGTACTATTCTGATTATAGCTATGTTTAGATTGTTTATAGATTTTTTTGCAGTTGTTTCATTTATATAATTTATATATATCTCTTTGGACTTTTTTTTTTTTCCTCCTCCTTCTGTACAATCATGACTACTATCAGTAAAAAAACCCCACACAACAAACACTTCCCTAACTCAGCCTTCTGTATAACAACAGTGCTGGCTGGTAGCCCCATTTCATTTAAACCCTGAACATCCAGAGTACAGTTTCATGTGGAAAAATCCAAACAGTATTTAAAAGAACAAACTGTAAATATACTAACTTCTGTATTTTAAAATACTTAAGACAAAAAAAAGATAAAGACAACTGCCAAATCTAGTAAAACATAAAATTATATATTCCATTCTATCTGTATAATTTTCCCCTCAAGGCTCATAGGAAAGCAGATGGAGTTTGACAAAGGCATTTGCTTTTAAAATAATAAAAATTTCACCTTTCAAAATTTGAATTTAACTACAGGTAAAGTCATTTGAGCAGTGTATTTTCATAGATGCTTCCATGAGACTAATTACAACCAAAGCTAGTTCTCCACTGGTGAACACTGAAGCTAATAGCTGCAAAGTCTGCTGCTTGTGCAAATACAGGCTCCTGTTCCAAGAAACTTTTACATGAAAACCTCAATTCCTATTCCTCCAGAGAAACTTATATCATGATGAAACAAACAATTTCTGAGGATATTAAAATTTACTTGCTTAAACAGTTGCAACACAGACAAGTGAACTGAACTACGTTGTACAGCTTTCCTATTCAGAAGGTTTGACTTGCACATGCTGTACAAAAAGTAATTATACATTTGTAAAACAAAGCCAACACACATTGTAAGCTGAGCAAATTGTTTCATACAGCATCATGCTCACACAGACTATTCACAGGCTACAGCATGGATCAAGTTTTCAGAGTTTAAAAAAAAAGGTAGTTTCCAAGTAAATCTAATCTACAAAATGTCACTTACTTTCATGTTTAATCATCTGAAAACTCTTTACTTGGAAATACTTCCTCAGTGTAAAGACACCTGTCTCAACACTGCTTTTAGGTCCCTGCTTCACACCTCTGAAGCACAAAAGCTTAAAGTGCCAATGGATGCAATAAAGCAACTGTTTTTCTCTGAAGCATCTGTAACTTCTTGGCTAAAGCTTCTTAAACAATTAAACTCAAGACAGACACTTGGCTTCAAAACTTGCAGCCCAGGTGGTTAAGATACACCAGCTGGGCACCTGAAAACCAGATCTTATGACAGGAACCAAATTTAAGTGGTGCTACCTAACATATTAGTCCCATGTGTCCTGATAAAAAATTTAGCAGTAGATGACCACTAGGCATATATATATAGAGAGAGCATTACCAACACATTTTTGCTAAAGACAACATGCAAAATTACAGACCATTACAGAGGCAAACTCCAGCAAAGATAGATACTTAAGCTATCGAGCTGCCCTCTCAATCTGCCGCGCTCACTGTGCAGCCCAAAAAGCGCAGCCACAGAGCTCAGGGCACAGCTTCCCAACCCCGGCTGAGTGAGCGCTGCTCACAGTGCCAGCAAGACCAGACACCCGGCTGGCATCCACATTCAGTACTTGCAGCATCCACACTGCACACACAACATACACAGCTGATTGCTCAGTTCTGGGCCCTCAGACAGGCTCTTCCATTATACTGCAGCCCAGGTTAAACCCAAAAGGTTTCATGGCATTAGACAACACTTATTTCCAGGGTATTTCCAGTTCCTGATGAGGATATAGCCCATCTGGAAGGAGACCCATGTTGTTCCTTAAGACTCAGTAGTCCTGTTGAAGGAATCCAGCCCAGAAGGAACATCAAAGACAAAGACGCTAATTTTCACACTTTCAAAAGAAGTAAAAGTAGGTATCAACTAGCACACTATGCCAACTGATGGGTAGTAATGCAAAGAAGATCAGTTATATGTAGCTTATCAATAATTTTAACCAACATTTTAGGCATTGTCACCAAGTCTCAGACTGAACATTTAAATACTCAATTGTGTTGATAGGATTTTTGATAGCAACACCCAGAGAGCTGCAAAAGTAAGCAAGATGTCTCTTCATACCACTTCACTCAAGGAAATAATTCAGCATAAGAGCATCCTCCTCCAGTGCTTTTACAATAGAGTTACTGAAAAGAGCTAGCAGCAACTATTGCTTCATTTGCAGATCCTTTTCTGAATAAAAATAGAAAACCATTGATGCACTAAGGTTGTATTTTCTGAGGCACAACTCTCCAAACACAACATGTGAAGCAAAGCTCTGTCTTTTGAACTACCATTTAGTAACTCCAGAAGGTGTTTTCTATCCAAAGCTCGACAGCTGCCATATCCAAATTGGACACACAAGTGATCCAGAGGGCTAAGTTCATGGCTTGGGAGAAGATAAGAGGAAACAGCAAGGTAGGAGACTAGACAATATATACATCATCTGCTTGACCCTCAGGATCAAAGAAATCCACAGACTACAAGGCATAATAACCTAATATTGCCCCATATCAGTAACAACTATGGAAAGTAGCTGCAATGCCTCTCAAGCCTATGGGGAAACCTTCTGTTCTTAAGTTTACTCTGCATCCCTTTTTCCAGGGAGACTGGCATACTTGTCATGCAATAATGAGCGGAGTGTCCCTATAGTTAACTTATACAGTATCATTAGTGCTAGTCAGACATTGAATTAGAAGCCAAGTTACAAGACAGATGAAACAAAAATTCCTCATCCGATCAAATTTTTTTCCATTGATGCTACAGCAGAAATCACATAGGAACACAGAAGAAAACAAACAATGAGAAGGATTTCAAAAGGACCAGGATAAAAAAAAAAACAAAAAACAATCAAACAAACAAAAACCAAAACAAAACCCACCACCAAATTTTTCAGCTTGCTAAGAGACATTATCACCAGTCACGACACTACTAGGTATTCTGGGTTAATGTGGGCATGTGGCTAGATCTGAACAGCCTCTGCACTTACACTACTCAGGAAGAACTAAAACTCAAACACGGCAATAGCCACAAATGCTTACAAAAAAGTGAAACTAAACTGATAAAAACAGAAATTAACTCAGCTCGGTTTGCCCAGTAAGACAGTCAACCCCTCTTATCTCTGATGAATGTGTCCCAGGATGTGCCAAAGTGCACAGCACCATGACCCTTGATCTCTACTTGACAGAAGTCATCATTCAAGGCTCAAGGTATTTTGCTATCCTGGTATGTCTAACAGACTTTTCAAGACCCACAAAACACAGCTAGGCTAACTGCTATATTCACTATTTCTGAGAGCACACACTCATGACTCACAGCCCCTCAAACTGTAAACCTGACACTAAACTAGAAAGTGACCATTCAGATGAGGTTCCAGATGAAAGACTTCCTAGCACACTGTCACCAAAGCAGGAGATGACACACCAATATACAGCTGAAGAAAACCAACTTTTTTCAGAATACAACCTATCCCAGACAAGCTATTTTACAGAAAGTCAGAGAACAGGGAAAACTGAAGTCTATAATGAATCTGAAGCAAAGTTGCAGACTTTTTAACAAGTGTGTGTGTGTATATATATATATATGGAGATATATATATATCTCCATATATATATATCCATAAATACCACCAATATGTCAAATGAAAGCACATTCTCATTTCCTGGCATGTAGATCAACTGCACAGATTCAAGCAGAAGAGAAGTTTCCACTGTAGGACATGTGCAATTCAAAGGCCACAAAATCTTCCTTTACACTCTCCAGGACAGCTTCTGCCTCCCTAAGTGCCACCAGGCTCCCCAAATCTGTAGAGCTGCAATCAACTATTTTGTACTGGATGCATAGACTACTATTGCACAGGCACTGCATTATTGAACTCTGCAAGCTGGAAGAAAGCCATTTTTGAAACACAATGTACCTGGAAGCAAAAGTGAGATCTATGCAGACAAAGCAATTCAACCAGACAATGGCTTTGGGGTTTTCTTTTGGGTTCTTGGTAGGTTGTTTCGAGGCATTACTTTTTTTAGCCCTGCAGAGACTACAAGCCACCAGTGTGGTTAATTGCACTTACTGTTGCCTTGCTTACAAGTATCCATGGACATTAAAAATGTCTTAGTTACCCCACTGAACAAGGAAGTTTTTCAGAGCAACAGGTATGACTTCTCTCAAGGTTTGAGAAGCAGGTGGTTTCACTAAATTGAGGCCAATTTCCCCATTTGTTTATGGTTTTTAGCAGTCCGTAGTTATTGAAATTTTTTGTTTTATTTCTAATTCAGTTTCAGTCCTATACAGTGCAGTCCTCATTAGTCAAGAACTACAATCTTGCTTTACATTAGTTTTCTGCAGAGAAGCTATTTTAAGTTAATGACCATGCCCACTCTCCCATTTAAGTGTTTTTCAGTCATGGACTTAGCACTCAAGGTTTTTTGTATGGCACTTTATTTCACATTATGCTCAGCAGCCCATGCAACACGTTGCATTTTGCAACCAAACAGCCAATGGTAATAGCCTTATTCTCACATGGACAGCAGAAAAAAACCCTTTGCAACCTGCAAAATCAAGTTAACTCCCTTAATTACCAGTATCAAGTAAATTTATTTCAACTCTCATTGCACTTGATTTATTGTTACCTATGTGATCCTAAGTATCTCAGCTTTTCTGCGAGAAAACCATATTGAAACACAGACTGAGAACCATCATCTGGCCAGAAGACAGGAGCTAAGTCTGGATAAATGTTCTTACCTAATAAACCACAGAAGGAAAGGAGAGAGTTCGGAATAATCCCTTAGCTACTTTAGGAACAGCATCCGTAAAATATGAGATCAGTGGATGAAGCTTTATTACCAGTATAAGAGGACTTCTGTAATACTCTAGAAAGAAAATTATAACTTCATCTGAAAAAGGAATTTGCATTTAAATGGTTCGGCTTCATTCCCTCTTTCTTAGTGAGTCTTAGACTATTTCTAACAGCTTCGCAGGACAGCTTTATTTCAAGTTAGAGTAATACTCATGGCCTTCTAAACTAACAACTTGGTCACCAGCTTATGATCCCAGTAACTCCTGATAAACTCACAGCTGTTGGACTGAGTATTTATACATGAAACAACTGACCTATTTCCATCTGGTCTTCAGGACAAGAGGATGGCTATATAGAATGGCAAACCACTACTGCTTCCAAACAAAACTCAAGGAAGAGGAAAGGGAAACTGCTGAGTTGGACTGCCCTTGACCCATGACAAACAGACAACTCAGCTGTCCCTTATGTTTTGGTCATTTGAGTAGCTGCAGAAAGTATATCTGAAATGAGACACCCTATTCAGCTGAAGCTCAATCTAGTCCATGGATATTTTTCCCTTCCTGGAAAGAAATTTGGCTTGAGACAGGGGAAGGGAGAAGGCAAGAGTATAAGGCAAATTCCCAAGAGAACAGTAAGCACATTTCCATGGATAAGATTGATTTACCAGCTGGAAAATCTAAGTCTGGAAGAGGCGGTTCCAGGAGCCAAAATTTAGATGCAAGTTTTAAACATGCTCATTATTCTTTTACGCAGGGTAGCTGAACACCGATACAAAATCTGCCTCATTCCAGAGTGCAAGTGGGGGGGGTGGGGGGGTGAATTTTAAAAAAATCCTTGTTTTGCCAGATGGCTTACACAGGGACCACTGGAGGATTCAGGAAGACCAAAGTTAGAAAACAGAGCAAGAACCAACATTGGCAATGACTGATATAGCATTTTGTTGGGAGGGAGGAATGACAATACTTCCGGAACAGGTAAGAAGCAAGAACAATTACCATTCCCACACAGGAACAAGAGAAACAAAAGATACCATTTCCCTGAATATTATTGCCGGAGAAGATAAGGACAGAAGTCAAAGGGAAAGTGGAAAATAGTTTTCTGCATCATCAAGCAACTCATTCTTTCCATTCTAAATTCCAATGCCAACTTCCTCACATTTCATACTCCTCTTAAGTGACAAATTATACTTAAAACATTACGTTGCTCACAGCCTGCTGCTCTTTAACTGCAGTCATCCACACCAACTTAGTTAACAGGCTTATCAGTTGCGTCATTACCTGGCATTTATCAGTTATTCAAATCAACTAGTTGTGCTCCTTCAAATCTTACAAGTTTACCCAAACCATGTGGTTTGTTGCAAGAAGTTATCAAGACCAGAAGTTGAGCAATATACAGTTTTGGACGTGCTACAACAGTACAATCACACATCATAAGCATAGTTCAGAAATTTGGTATTATCTTAAAACCTGCCACATTAGAAGCCACAACTGTTTTCTGACAGAGGTCAAACCACTGCAAAACTTCAGCAAGGCAATTCAGAACACCAACCAGCAATTTGGAGTAATAGTAAATAACAGAGGCTAACACAAAAAGAATTTTGGGAATTATTTTGCTGATGTTGAAAGGATAGCCAGCTGTTTAGCACAGCTCATCCTGGCTTCCTTCCTTTGGGTAGCCTGACCTAATCTAAAAGCTACTTAAGCTTTCTTCACAAAGCTGAACCATTTCTTTGCTTCACCACTGTGCACTAGTCAAAGGTTTCTTAAATGAAAAAAGGATCTCCAGAGTTCCTGCAGATTCTTCTGAATCAGTTTATCAGCCATTTCCAATTAAAAGCCCTATTATTCATAGAGTTTAGAATCTAAGGATGCTTTCTCCCAGAAGCCAAGGAATAATAAGATTTTACAGTATGGGTTTACCACACAGAAGCCATTCATAGCTTGGGTACACTGGGAGTTCTCAAAATCTCTACCTTTGGAACAGCAAGACTCTGTGCAGTTTTACTCACTCTTGTTCAGCTCCACACGTCAGACCTAATCAACTATATATCTTAGAACACTGACCCAGAAAACCTTTTGGAACAGTTAGTCATCTGCCACTAACTAGATGCTGGTTTGGTATTGATGTCTCTCCAGTTCCAAATAAAACTCTTTCAAACACCTCAATTTATGGTCACCAACTTTTATAAAGATGAAACATGCAGGCTCACAGTCTGTTTCAAAACACTGAAAAACCCCCAGCAAATATCAACAAAATGCTCATCATTACTGGCTGTTGCCCTACTGCAGCTCAAAGTCTGAATGCATATATTAAATTACATCACATGTTCATGGAAGTTACACAAGTATTTAATCTGAAAAAAAAAAAAAAGAAAATTGAGGCATGTCAACACTAGGTAGCCTATTCAGTAACCTATTACTAATCTAAGAATACAGACGAAGGTGTTTTGGCAAAAAGCAGAGAAGAAATCCACAAACTTTAATACAAATACTGTATTAATGATACTTTTGTGAACCAGACATTCACAGCAATCAATTCACTCTTTCAAACTGGTCTTCTCATAAAATTTTAAAATATTTTGTACATACTAGGAAACAGGATTTTTTACTATTCCTCATTTTTGCCTTTTAAGTGCCTTTTCAACTCTCGAAATTTCTTAAAAGAAACCACTAAAGCCAACAGTAGTAACAGATTTGAGAGTCTCCAATACCAATAAATCAAACTTCAGTTCTGCTAAGTTTTCTGGGATTCACTCAAATTTGAGAAGTAAGATTTCATACTGGGTGGGAGGAAGAGAAACATTTTCAGTGAACCACAGTCCAAAGGTATTGACAAGGCAATTGGCTATTTTTCCTATTTGAAGTAAGTGTTATCATCTTACATTCAGTCATGTCCAGTTGCATTGAAATGCCTGAAGGAAACTTGAGTACTTAAGACAGCTTATGACAGATCATCAGGTATAGAACATGCACAATACACTCACATGCTACATTTATGTCTTCACCAGCACCCTAGAGCTCTTCACCTTCTTTTTTTGTTCCCGAGGGTGAATACTGAACCTCTCAGATAGGTTCAGGCTTGTACAATGAGATCAGCAGAAGAAATCGTGCCATCACCTTAACTGGCTCACAGTTGCCATCAAGAGGGAAAAACATTTCAAATTCTAGTGCCCTGTGTAATTCACCACCACCACCCCCCAGGCACAGATAACCTACAAGGCATTTCTGCTTTTGAGTCTGCAGAAAGAAGCTCAAGCTGCACATAAAGGAAGTAGAGAAAGCCACAGGAAAAAAAAAACATTCTAAAACTAAACCTAAAGTCTTATTTTTGTATCAGACATTTCTGCAGTTGCTCTACTTTCAGCACACTGTTCCTGGCAAACCTAACAACACACTAAGCCACAAATGATGATAAATGCAAACAAAAAACATGCCCTCAAAGAGCATTCTACATACTGTCAATCTCTACTTGTCTACATCCAAAGAGGGCAGTATTTTAAAAAAGAATATATCAATCACTTTTCAGACAGTATTTCTTACTGCAGGATACTTATCTGAACAAACTACTTCAAGAACTCTCCAACTCAAGTTGCCTCACCACATTTTTTTAAGGAGGACTCACAGACTGAGTTCAAATTAGCTATAGCAAAACAGAGCATAATAACTTAGCATCTTGCATTCTTATATAGACAACCTACATTTCTCAAATGAAAGCATACCCTAAGCCGCTGAATAAAGAACAAGACAAACCAAATAGAGTTCTATGTTGGAAAACATTTGTAAGAATAAAAGTCTCATTTGAAAGAAGCAGATTTGAAAACAGACATGGTAACATTTTGCAACATTTAAGCAAAATCTGCTAACATTTCAGAAATTGCCATTAACAGATGCATATTACATAACTGTACATAGATTTGCAGATTCTTAAGATAATCAGCCTGGATTGCTGAAGCTTTTAATAGCAATATTTGTGGGTTACTGTTTGTATATCATTAGTCTATCCCAGGATAGAAGCGGTCAAAAAACATTCAGATCAGGGTCATGAACTTGCCATCAACAATCAGCAAAAAAGAAACAAGTCACAGGTTACCCTTAGAGAGGAAAATGCCCAAGAAAGACTGCGTAACCCCATCAGTTGGATAGTTTTGAACTATCATGAGACTCCATTAACCGGCCAAAACCCAACAAAATGCATGTAACTCTGGGTATCAGCTTTGTACTTTCATTTAGCTCAGCATAGCTGAGATTTGCCCCAATTACATACAAAGAGATCAGTACTCCTTTTCAAAATCTTTTAAATGGTGGCAATTAACTCACAATTGCATAATTGGGTTTTTTCCATTACTAGTTTTCTGCTTTCTGTTGCTAGTCACAAATCTGCTATCAGAACCTGCTACCTTCAGCTACTGATGCAATGAAATTAGAAATGGCTGAAACATTCAGATGAAAAGGATGATCCAAAACAGCTACACAGAAACAACAGAGCTTCTACCCCACATAAGAGGTCTAATAAAGCTTATATTCCACACCATCTGCTATCTTACTAAAGAAGTTCAGTGGATAGCTATTGAAAGGTTCTACCAATGACTGCTTATTTAACAGAAGCAATAGGATCAGAATCACTCTAGACTATGGCTCAAAATACAACTTGTGATGTGGACACTATCAGTGTTGCCAAAGCTTCCTCTGTGTTTTAATCTTACTGGTAACATGCTAGGAGGAGCCCTGCCAAACACCTGTGAAATTAGAAGACTTGAAATGCAGCACAGCGATCCTGTCCTGAGAACAGATAATTCAGAGAATTGCTGTCTGTAGATTGCTGATATTGCCAACAGTCGAACCAGATGACTTCAGAATGTTCTCAGGCACATGGAGTACCAAACAAAAAAAAAAAAGCATCCTCTGCATCAAAACACACTCATTACAGTGTCATTGACATATCACTTTGAAAACTCATGGCTATTTTAGTTACAAGGTAGATGTGGCCATCAAGTGTACAACATACGTTCTGGAGGATTTCTAGGTTCTAAGTATACAGGCAAGCACTCCCAAAGATTCTACTTAGACATAAAATGATAAACACAGACTTAGCAGTTTGTCCTTCTGAGTGATTTAGAATGAGTTATCCTCATAAAAACTGCTTACTGCTTTAGATATATATTAATACTTACATAGCTGATGAAAGGCTATGATATAATAAAATAACACCATCCATCCAATTTTTATTAGGCTGCAGCTTCCTTTGACAAAAAGGAAATTGAGAGCATGTTAAATTGCTTGTGATCCAGGCAAAGTAACACAGCGCTGCTTGGAATTCCCCAGGCAAATCTGTAAGTGATGTAGAATAATCTGGGCATGTGCAATGCACCTGCCATCACCAGATTAAAAGGACAACAGAGATGAAGTTCAGAAGTGTTTGAGAACTAAATCTGATTTTGGTCACTGCATTCCATCCCAGTTATTTTATTCAGGCTTATTAGAAAAGGAAGATTTGGCAACACCTGTGATGATCTCACTGCATGGATCTGCTTTTCGGTCAAGAGGCCAGCACAGCACATTATTAGTACAAAGTTTATTCTCTGCAGCACGGAGTTAAGGAGTATGCTGCAGGCTGTGCCCACAAGACAAGAAGTGAGCATGCTCCCTCTCTGAAAAAAATGACCTCAAGTGAGGCACAGATTGAATCTTAGTCACCTCTTCCCTTCCTCCAGCTATCCCAAGGGGAACAAAGAACCAAAAGCACACATTGAGAAGTGCTGGTATGACAATTTGCAAATATACTGAGGAAGCTGGAAAAAGGGTAGAAAGAAGGATATCTGTAGTATCTTGACCAAAAAAATTATTCCAACACTGTTTAAGGTCCAATACATACCCTAAATAATTGTCAAAATAAGCTACATGACAGTCCTAGAGAGACTGTAAGCAGCTTCCACAAAAATACTTACGAAGTCAGTATAAAATCTGAGTCTCATTCATCTGGACACAAATTTAAACACTAGACTTGAAAAGATTTGCAGATGGTTCATGTTAGATAAAAGCCTTCAACTACTCCAAGAAATCAATTTTCAGCACTACAAATGCTGCTATTTAGAATAGAAGTTGTTTCAAGTATAGTGGAAGAGTGTTTTTCCAGACATGGTGTACACACATCGTGATCAAGTTAAAGCCATGGTATCATTATCTAAAGTTTTAAGAGTCAAAAACAGTAACTTTCTACCATTTGCTCTTAAAAAAAACCCAAAAACCATCACAAAAATACATGCTCTGCCAAGAGAAAGTTCTCTGCCCAGCTGCAGAAGCACTGCAAACTTACACAGTATTTATTATCTTTCTTGTAACTCAAATATTACATCCATTATGTAGACTAAGACAAACTTGAAAATATGAAGTTAAAGGCTACAACAGAGAAATGCTCAACTTTTATTTCAAGTCAACCATAATTTGAAAGAACAAATTAGCAATCGCAAAAAAAGACTGGTAATCTTTAGAGGAAATGAGTTTCTGAGGAGATGCATGACAGGAAGCATTGAGGCTGCCACTGCTTCATGCAAACTCTGTCACGTGCAGCGTGGAGAACCTAGGTGTCAGTCAGAGCTGTGATGTTTAAAGAGCTGCTGTATGAAACAAAATCAACAATGACAAAAGAAGAAAAAGAACATGTGGCCCTGAGAGATGTTGCTACCCCAAAGGTACTGAAACTGCACTGTACCATGCGCTGCATCCATGGAGACTACCACAGATCTATTACTGCTTGTTTTATTTATTACTCTGCTAGACAGCTCTCAAAGGACTCCATACAGGATGTCTCCAGGGAGCTTTTATCAGGTGGGGGTTTTTTCCCTTTCAAAAAAAGGTCATAGTCCTGGTACTTTTCCTTAGCTCTCCAAAGTTTAGTTATGAAGCTAAGTGTTTTAAACCACAACAGCCCAAAACAAATCTCATTTAAAAGATTTACTTCTGCATCTCTCAAACCCACACAAACTGACAAATAAGAGGCTGTTTATTTCCATAAGAAATGCTGCATTTTCAGAATGTACTTATCCAATTATATTTATTGCCTCGTAACCAGCCTGTTACAAACTGAACCACAGCCATCTCCAAAAGTGATATCCCTTTGAGGTAAGATTATTTTCCGAAGTAGAGGTCTCCTAACAGCTGCAGCTCCAGAACATACTTTAAAGCTCCCTTCTCTCTTTCAGGGTCACCTTTGTCAAGTGTGAGGGAGCCTGACCACTGTTTATACTTCTGCAGGTAATTAGTCTGGCTCCCTTCCCATGTCATTTATCAAGTTGTCAATTGTATCAATTACAGCACAAACACTCAGGAATATGGCTGGGTTTTGTTCTTTAGTCAGAGGAGAAACTATCACATCAGAGATCTGAAGCCAGTAAGTACCAGTAACTTGTTCTACCCAATGACAAGGAAAAGCAGCAAAAAGTTAGACTTTACTGCACAAAACTTCAAACTTCCTGTATGCACACACCTCAAGACACATGGAAATCCAGTGTAACCTGAACACACTGTAAAGTCATTGTACACTTTTGGTTTTACAGCTTTTTAGTTTCATTATTTTGGAATTTGTAGAGCTGAAAACGGAAGCAAAGCTAGTAAGGACAGCAGGATGCTCACAGACTGTCACATACCTTCATTAATCTACATTTGTGACACCTGTGCACCTGACCCAGCAGCAGTCATGAACAGGAGACACACTGCTGCTGTAGCCACATGTAATTATGCTCAGAGACTAGTAAAGTATTTTAAACATTGATATGAATTACAGGGTAAGCATGGGAGCCACCATACTGCATTAGACTTGAACTCAATCTTCCAGTAGAAGTCTTATAAAATGTACTTTTAAATATTCAGGACAAAACCACAGAGCTTTCAAAGAAGGCATATTTGTTTCAGGATGCTGTCTATTTCTCCAGAACTAGCAGAATGTAATCTTTTTCCAATACGACTTGACAATGAATTTCAGGTCCACACTTCACAGCTTCCTCTCACTGCAGAAAGGTCCTGATCTGGTTTTCCATTTTGCTTTAAGGTAGCTCCATGATTGTGCATCAGAGCCAGCATCTCTGCAGTCAGGCCTCCTAGTGAGCAATATGCAACCAGCTTTAAAAAAAAAAGAAAAAAAAACAAAACACTACAGGATGCCACAGTTATGTGATACAAGACCTTTTTTGGTTGTCAGACTTGAATGTTCAGCTTCTGAAACATTCTCAGCTCAGCCAGTCCAGAAAGCAAAGAGAATTTTAAGAATCATACACTGACTTCAGCAAGCTGATATTTATCATGGTGAGGCTGCAGTGAAGTCTATACTCCAGAGTACAGAAACTACATTCCATTGTTGTCTGCTGACCTAAAAATCACTATTAAATATAGCTTTAAGTCTAGGAGATAAAGATAGGCACAGTTAAATCCAAAGTGTTGCTAAAAGTGAAGATACACATCATATCCAAGCAACTTCCTCCACTTTTTAAGTTAACATTGCTAGGCTCAGAAAAATTCTGACAGGTGGAACTATTACTTAGGACCTCACTGCTTCCTGTAACAAAGTGACAACCAACTGCATTATCTGCATTATCATTTTTACCAGAGTGCACTGCAGAATCTCATAGTTCACATTCAGTTATGGCATTATGCTTGTTCTCAACTCGTTTTTCAGTGCTACTGCCTGTGTAAAGAAAAATCCATTTGTAAACTGGAGTGCTTGTGTACTACACTTGGTCTGTAATTAAACACCTACAACAGAATTGCCCATGTGTAGCCTACACAAATTTATTACTCAGATGATTTAGAACTAAAGGTAACTGCATTCACATTTGGTTTCCCCTCCAAGCAGTAACAAGTGCAAATTCTTCTTGCACTATTTCCACCTGTCCAACTGATTTCTTACCCCAAAAAAGTTCTGTAATGCTGAGGGAGAGCCCTCAAACTCCTTTACTCCTTTAGCAGTTCACGTATTAAAAACAGTAACCTGACACTGCACTGAAGGCAGAGCAAGAACGGCAAAGTGATGTATCAGCAAGACAACACATTGGTGAATTGTATCTGCTGACTGACTAATCCACCCATGCTGTCAAAGAACACAAAGGACGGGAGGGACATGGCACATACCAGACAAGCAGTGCTGTTCTCCAATGCACACAGTTTACCAGGAATGGATTTTCAACCAATGAAAATATCTTTCTAACAACAGTTTATAAATCATGCTTCCTTTAAGGGAACACACAGTCCAAATGAAAGAAGTCTTCAAATGCCAGACAAATACATAGTTGAAAAAAGAGCCCAATTTACCTCCATACCATCAAGCACCATATTTAAAAAGTTATTAATTTGAATTACATAACCCAGAACAATAATTCTGGATAAAAGATTTTGCAGTCCAGCAAGTGACTATATGACCATGCACTGTTCCGTAAATCAGAAGTTAAATGACAATCCTGATATAACATCAACTCAAACAGGGACTCAGAGGAATGACACAGCAGCACTAAGATTTGGCCTTTACAGTCAACTATGTGACTCCTGGTACTCTTGGCATAAGAGTATAACTTTGCATAGATAAACTTAATGCAACAGGGGAAGGCATCACATTTTAGCCACAGTGTTACCTGAACCGTGCAGAGGTGACAAATAACTCACTGCTCAAAAGTACTTCAGAAAGACTAACCAGTAACACAATTGTACAGGGAGAGTTATTTTAAATTAAAATAGAAAACAGCAGTAGTTAACCACTTTTGCGAACTTCTTTGCATTTAAAGACCATTTAAGCAGTAACCATACCTACTATTTCACTCAGTTTATGAGATGTGTTAATGACAACAGTAGGAGGCACACTAGACTCAGAATAATAACTAGAGTTGAGATGAATATATACAAAGGGAATAAAAGTATTTGAAGGCTAACACTACACTAACAATCTCCTTACAGCAACTGAAGCTGAGCACTGGCACGAAGCAACTGCTGCTGAGCTCTTCACAGCTCCACTACACTTACTGTCACAGCAAGGCAAATAAATCACATTTAAATACCTGCACCCAATATTTAAATTCAGTTCAGTTACAATTTGCTTCATATAAACAGGTCATGAAGTAAATAGCCTGTCAGTCACACCTGGGTTGGGTTTTTGTCACATTCAGCAAACTTGACCAGCTTCTTCCTTAGATCAAGAAAAACTAGAGTCTTGGCCAGAACCTTGGCTTGCTGAAGATACTAAGAACACCATTTGGTGACCCAGTGAATTTCAGCTCTTCCTCCTATTTCCTCTACAGTTCAAAATATCAAGCAGAAGGCAAACTACAAGGCAGTTCAAGAGCCTTAAGGATATAGAGCAATATTCTCCAGAGTATCACCAACAAATTGGGAACACAAGCTGCATTTCATACACAGCCCCCAAACTTCCTCTGAAAGGAAGCACATTGATAGAATCAGGTTTTAGTCTTTATTGCTGCAGAGCATACATGTAAAAATGAGGTACAGTTGCATTATTCAGCATTAAAGTCATTCTGCCAGAGACCATCACAAAATCTTCAGTAGAGATGTTTAGAAGACACTCAGGAGGTGGGACATGTCGGTTGCCTACATTTGCTGACATGAACACAGAGAAGAAAAGCTCTGCTGCTGCTGAGGAACATTATTTCATGACAATTAAAAGTAACCATCATTTAGTTATGGTTACTGTAATACAGCATAGAAGAGAATAACACTCACATTTCTGTAATAAAATAATTGTGCTTTAGAAGTTCACCAATCCTCAAACCATTGCATTCCAGAAAACCAGTAACACCAAAGTTTGAGTCCATTTTCATGAGTGCAGATTGTATTTTGATATAAATCACATGTAACAAATATCAACCTGTCAGCAATTCTATTTTCCTACAGAAAGAGGAGGGATACACCCACCATACCAATAAATACCAAGTTCTTCCTTTTCTTTCTAGACACAAAAAAATCAAACAGGACTTAAAAGTATTCTGCTAGTTGTAGAGTCTAGGTCCTTCAGCAAACATTTTAACAGCTATAAAATTTACATTGCTGTTTCAAACCTGTCACTTAATACACAGTCTCCTTATGAGAGGAAAACTACAGCTTTTGGAATAATTTAACCCACAACACACTCTTGCAATGAATGCAGTTAATCTCTGAGCAAAACACCAAGTATTTCCCCCTTAAAAATATTTTCATTCATGCTTTTTGCAACCTGTCATTTTAAATACTACTCATGAAATTCTTCAATCAATTGAAAGCCCAGCAACATGCCCTTTATAAATGAGCTTCTTTATTAAATCCCTTCCAAGAAGGTCCTTCTTCAGTTTGTCCACACAGTAGCACTGACAATTAAGACACTTGAACAGAGGGAACATTAGTGAAAAGCAACCGATGTCAAGCTGACATTAATTTCTGGTAAGTAAATAAAGCATGAAGATAGAAACAGTTTTCAGAGGTTAAAGTCAGAGAACTTGAAAATTGCAAAGATTAAAATTTAAAATAAAAGCTGTATCACTTTGGTGAATAGCTAATATCCTCATAGTTCAAACTGCACAAGTAAAACTTCAGCAGAGCCCAACACTTGATCATTTCACTTTTAATTTAAAATTAATGCTCAAACATACCACCACAGCAAGTACTTATCACGGAAGAGCAGGGCATGCTTAAGGGTCACAAAGAAAACTGGAAACTTTCTTCCCTACAAAGTCTTTGAGCCCCATGCTCTTCTGTCTGCACTGGATGGGAACACAAACAATAATAAAGATGTAGAATATGTGCCCTTCTATGAATCGCACCAAAACCCAACACTAAAAATAAGCACTAACCTTTTCACTTAATGCTGAGGCTTTGAAAGCAAACTACTAACACCAGGTATTTGTTCCTGGTACTCTAAGCTCTTCTCACCTCTTTTAAGGTTGTTGCACAGCAACCTGCGTCTGTTATACAAGCTCTGACTCACATGGAACTAAGGCTGTTCCTGCCATAGTTAGACTGGGCTTCTACAGAACTCTGGCTCTGCTCAGGCTAGAAACCTGGTAAAAGAGTACTGTCTTAGTCCAGTTTAACCCACCAGTCATTTCGAAAGGTTAAACTTCAGTGGGGGGTCTTTTAAAGCCTCAGGAAGATGATGATTGCTTTCTTCCTTTATGCCTATTAACAAGTGTGAACCCTAGAACTTGGAACGAAAAAATACAGATTTGCAAAACTAAATGGTGCCATACACTACCAGGACTTGTATATATTCTAGTTACCTCCTGCAGGAATCCACTGCCACAACATACGAAATGTCTGTGAAACTAACACTGTAATACTTTTTCCTAAGACAAACACCTAAACAAATTCTGAAAAACTAAGTCTAGCTCAAGCTGACATTGACTCACACATTTTCCCATTGGCTGCCCTGAAACTGTACACAAATATTTTTACAATCCTTCAAGCTACCTTTTGGAGGCGTAAAATGCAGGACGCTATAGGAAACGCAACTGTAGTACATTTTGCGATGATAAACCTAAACCGCTCTTCAGAGAGCACAATATTTAAAATAATTAAAAGGCAAACTGACTCCAAGGAAAGGTTGCACCTTTCTTCCAAAAGACTGCCTCAGGTAAGGTCTGCAGCTCCTTCTGAATTAAGCAGACCTCGAGCTGATGGGTTTTACCTCCTTCAAGTGCAGAGCCTAGCACCTGGGAGAGTGACTGTGCTCTGGTAATTCACATTTTTTTATTTATTTATTTGTTTGTTTTACCTGTAGCTCGCACCAGGCAACTTCCACAGTGGTTTCCGTATCCAGTCCTTTATACACAGTTTTGAAAGAGCCTCTTCCAATCTCGATGTCAAACTTCAGAAAGCGGCCATCCGGGGAGATGCCCACTGCCTTGGTCTCAAGCTCTTCGATGTCTTCCTGCTGTGCTCTCCGCTCCTCAAATTCCCGGCTGGCAGCTGACAGGCCGCCAGCGGAACTGGTAGGGGGTAGCGCAGTTGCCTCGTCCCCCTCCTCCTCCTCCTTGGGCAGCAGCGGGGCGGCATCCTTGGCGGCCGGGGGCTCCTGAGCAGCCTGTCCTTCGAGGGGGAGCGGGGCGGGCGGCGGCGGCTGCTGCAGCAGCGAGGGAGCTTGGGCGGCGCTGACAGCGGTGCAAGGGGTCCGGCCGGCTCCCTCGGGAGGGGACACCAAAGGAGCCGCGCTGCCTCCCGAGACAGGGGCCGAGGGCGCTGCGGGCTGCAAGCTGGGCAGCTCCAAGGCCGTGGCGTTGGAGTCGCAGATCACGCTCCGGCGGAAGAAGCGGTGCTCGGTGGCTGCCGCCCCTCGGCTGTCCTTGTCCATGGTGTGGCGGCGGCGCCGGTACTCCTCACTGCGGCCTCCGTTCCCCGGCCCGCCGCCAGACCCACCGGCACCGGAGGCTCCGTGGTCGGCGGCTCCCAGCTTCTCCCCGATGGAGCTGTCCGAGCTGGAGCCGTTCTTGGGCGGCGGCGGCACCAGGAAGCGAGGGGCCGGGGCGCCGCTGCCCGGGGCGCTCCCCGACATGGTGCCCAGGGGGAGCGCGGCTGAGGCGAGGCGGCGGCGGCGGGCGGCGAGGGGAGGGCCGGTCACTGAGCGGGGAGCGCGCCCGGCCGCGGCTGCCGTTGCGGCTGCAACAGAGGAGGGTCCCAAGGGCTCCTCGCGGCGGAGCTGGGAGGCTGGGCCGGCGGGGTGGCTCCCCGGTCAGCGGCTGCATCCATCCTGCAGCGGCCAGCCGGGCAGCGGGGCCGACATGGAGCACCGGGAGCCGACACGGGGCGCTGGGGCGGCGAGCGGAGGCGAGCCCGGAGCACCCGGGAGCTCCCCGAGCGGGGGAGGCGCCGGGGCCTCGCCCGGCCGCGGTTACCGCCGGCGATGTACACAGAGCGCGGGGCCGGTGCGGGCAGGGCAAGGAAAGGGGCCGGGAGGCGAGGAGGGAGCGGGGCGCAGGCCCCGCACGCCGAGGGAGCCGCGGCGCTCAGTCACTCGCACCGAGCGGGAGAGGCCCGGGCAGGCCCAGGGCAGGGGAAAGGGTCCCGGGGGCTCAGCCCCGCCTCACCGGGGCGCCCATGGCGGCCGCGGCCTCTCCACCGCTCGGCAGGCGCAGCCACCGCCCGCGCGGCCGGGCCGCGCTCCCTCCAACAGCCGCAGCCGCCTCGAGCGGAGCCGGAAACCCTCCTCCTCCTGCTGCTGCCGCCGCCGCTCCCTCTGCTCCCGCCGCCGCCGCCCACGGCCCGAAGCCGCCGCTGGCCGGGGCCGCCGAGCCGAGTCCGGGAGGCGCCCGGCGGGCAGGACCGAGCGCGGCCGCCCCGGCGACGCCTCCGCGCTAAATGGCGACGGGCGGGAGCCCGAAACCAACACACGGCACAGGGGGGAGGAGGGGCCGCGGCGCCGGCCACGCCCCCGC
>JAWWEU010000040.1:67634359-67657983 GCA_035583155.1 Acropternis orthonyx | reverse complement strand
GCCGCGCCCCACCCCCCGCTGCCGCCGCGAGTGGCCGCGCCTGCCGCGCCGCGCGCGGGGCACCACGGGAGCCGTAGTTTTCCAGCGGCCCGGCCGGGCCCGGGGAGCCGCTCTGGGTTCACCCCGGGATGGGCGCGAGGGAGGGAGCGCGGGAAGAGCATCCGGGCGTGGGGTCAGGGCCAGGGGGCCGATGTGGTGCGGGATAGCAAGGATCGGCGGGTCTAAAGGTCCCGAGTCTTGTCCCGGTCTTCTGTGCGGGACCGTCCCCAGGAGCCACACCATGTGGCAGAGCATTATCCGCACGCCCCTTGAGCCCTCGGTGCTGTGACCGCTGCCCTGGGAACCTGCCCAGCCACTCTCTGGGTGGAAAACCTTTGTCTGCCTCCCCTGAGCCGAGCCCGGGCCATTCCCGCCGGTCCCCAGGGAGCAGAGCCCCGCGCCTGCCCCTCCGCCTCCCCCCAGGAGGAAGCTGCAGGCAGCGACGAGGTCGTGTCTTCAAACAGCCTCTCAAAGTCTTTAAAATGGTGGGCAACAATAGCACCGTGTATCTGTGTGCTGTATGAACAAGTGAGGGTTTGGAGTTTTCCTCCATTTAGGCCATAGGAAGAGGCACTAAGTGGCCAGGCAGCCTAAAGTGCAAATACATGCCGTGTAAGCATCATTATTTAAAAAAACCCCAGAATGTTCAGCCTCTGCCCTTACACAAGTGTTATCCTGTGGCCATTTCAGTCATGCTTGTGGCTGCTGTAGTAGAGCCCAGGGCTGTACAGCAGTGAGAGCCCTGACACGAGTCGGGAACTTTCAGGTTAACAAAGTGTTGGCACAGACGAGTCATCTAAATTATTTATGTCATGTTCCTCTTTTGTATCAATAAACCAAAACCAAGCACTTTCCTTCTTACAACAACGGTCTTTTGAAGTCAACTGGAATGTACTGAAGGAGGAGCAAATGATTTGGTACCATGACTTTCAGGCAACTACAGATCAAAAACTACATTGAGGAAAAAAAAGAAAATTAGGAAATTTCCCCATGTAAATCATATGTTCCCAGCAAACACACTGTCGTTTCAAATACTTTTTTTTAAGTTGCTTTTAAATCAGCAGTTTAGGGGAAGTTGTGTGTTGCTGATGTGAGGCCTTAACTCCTTCTGCACAACGTAGCACGAATGGCCCTTTCAGAGCTCCACAGCTCCTAGCCACAAATCATCAACCTGAGCAATTCTCATGTGCTTGTATTCCTCACATATAAAATTTAACACCACATGGTAATCAGCATACCATTGTTTTCTGCACGTCTTTCTGTCCTACATTTTAGTCTTTGTAACAACAAAATAATGGTATGGTCTTCACAAAGAGGGCAAGAAGTATTTTGATGCATGACGCTACATCTGCATGGCTTAAGCCTTCCAGAGCTTCCCTTCACTGGAAAAGTTAATTTAGTTAGTGTATTCATCAGTATGCCACTTGAACTGCAAAGGACCAAGAGTAGATATGCTCCAAAACTGTGTTGAGCTCAACAGGGTAATTCCATTATCAGGACAGTGACAGGATCGAAACTGATTGACCCATAATTCAATCTGCCACATCCCTGCTGCACTGCCAGGACCAACGTCTCTGATATCAAGAAAAGTTCAGCTTCACTCAGCGCTTGACTACAGGTATTTGTGCATCTCTCTAGACAACAGATTGAGGATGCATTTGTAACATCAGCAGCTGTATCCCTGCTGGCTTTATACTGTTAAGTGTGGCAAGACACAATAGAGAGCTCCATCCAGCAAGAGGTGATGACGAAGGCCCCGGTTACCTACCCTGGCCTGTGCCACTCCAGCATCACTGCTGCTGTTGCCTTCTGGAGCTACATTAAAGCAGAAATCTGCTTTCCTCCACTGCCTGCTCCATTTTTACTAGCCCTTTGGGTGCGACAAGTAGGATTAGATAGCAAACCTTGCTCCAGCTTGATGCCTGATGTAACTTCATGAGCATGTAGCTAAAACAATGCAGCAATAAATCATTCCTTGTGGTGTAAGCCTACAGAGCTGTTAGGTGAATTCCACTTGCATCATCAGTAGGCTTTGGCAAGCAGTTCCCAGGTCTGTGCCCAGCCATGTTCCGTATGATCTACTACACAAGGTAGATGAGCTGCAGCTGGGGAACCACCTTCCTGTGGTCTACACATGTGGTTGGAATGAGACCTTGAGTGTAGCCCCCCCTCTTACTCAAGTGCCTTTTGCCCATTGTTCTTAAATGTATTTTCCCTTAGTTAATTAGGTGAAAGCTTTGCAAAAGAGACTACAGCCCAGCCATGTATGGCCACAGGGGGCCTGAGGCAGTCCTCTCCTAAAAATTGTGGTAATTATGTAAAAAGGCACCTCCCCGGTGTCTGATCCAGCACATTCCTTAGCACTCTTGAAATTCAAGAAGGTTAGTCCTCCAAGTCAAATGCTCAGTGCGAGGTCTCTAACACCCAGCTCTTCACACTGGCTCCTCTTCTGGGCAGAGGTAGGCTGAGCAATCATCTCAGCAGAAGAAAAAAAAAAAAAAAAAAAGCTGAGCAGCTGACCTGGAGGTGGGAATGAAGGATTTTGTCTTCTTTGGCTCTGAAAAAATGAAGTGGTATGATACTGGCAATTATATTTTATGTGGGTGTTGATTTAATTTTGTCATTCTATAAAAAGATGAATGTAATAAAGAGTGTGGGCTTGCTTTCCCTTCAATTTTATTTCTTTTAATCTGTAAAACTCTGTTTAGGCTAAATGGAAAATTTTGGTATTGCAGCAAGATTTAATAAGCCTTAAAGTAAATTCTATGTGTATTCTATGTTTAGAAACAAGTAATTAAAATAGTTTCGGTGTCAGAGCTTCCCAGCCAATTAAAAATATTTCTTTTGCCCATTGCCCTAAGAAAAAGGCACAGAAATAAGGAGCCTGACTACACTTGAGAAATTACAGGCAGAGACTTTCAATTGAATCCAAAGGGTTGACACTTGACATAGTAAAAATATCCTTCTTCTGTCGAACCTTTTTCAGTTACAGTCATCTTGCTTAGAACAATAATAATTTAAAAAAATTCCTCTGAATGAAGTGTGATTTCGATGCTGACTGAATCAGAAAACTTTTTTCTGTTTTGCTTTCTCCAGTGAAATTTCATCCACTGTTGGCATCCATGACCTGCCCATGTGACAAAGTATTAATGTGAAACAGCTATTCTCTATTTTCTCTTATGCAATATATTATGCAATACAGCAGGCTATGCCATAATTTTGATGCATGTGATTTTATTCCATAACCTAAGTGCTCTTCAAAGAAACTCTTCATCTCAGTTTTATTGCCCATTAACCGTGTTTCAGCAGCTGTCCCATTATAACAACAGTGATAATACAAATTTTTCTACCACAGTTTCCCTTTTTCCTTGACTTTTCTTGAATCTAGGCCTCTGCCACAGTGTTCACTTCTGTTTCTTACAGCTGGAAGTCAGTGAAACAAGGTATTGCAAGACTGCATGCTTGAGAGAGGAGAGTAACTTTTCAGATACTCTGTTTTGTTTGGTTTGGTTTGCTCCTGGCAGCAAGTCAAAGTTAATTGGAAAGTTATTCTGAAACCTTCCATCTCTTTTATCTTTAGTGAGGTTTTGTACTTGTATCTCTGGAAGTCAGGTTGGTTGTGAAATGATTGTAACCATCTCTAGGATCTATGGGCAGTTTGAGTCTTCAGGTTCTGTAGCAGGTAGTCCCTCAGATGGTGTTGGATGGTGAATCCTGCCAAAACTTCTGAATGTGGGTATTCTCTCCACAAGCAAGGACTGTGGGAACTGAAAAAGATCAAGAACTGCAAGTCTTACAGGGCTCAAAACTAAACATCCCTCTTTATGCCCTCTCAGCTCACAAAGTCTGCTAGTTCTGCAGGAAGTGTGAGGTCTAGCTGAAGGACTAGTGAAAGAGGCAGCCAGGCTGTATAAGAAAGACTGAAACCAGAGATGATGAATTTATGTGACATTTATTGCTTAAGAAAATGTCAACAACCATGCACCATAAAACTGGAGGATAGCATGTGCTTCTTCATCAGATTGAAACCTACGTTTCCCTTTCACCCACCTATCCACCCCCATCCTAACTGCTAGAATAGAAAGTATAACTGTTTTTCTTTCCCTTTTTTCACTATTCTCTTGAACTACATTAACAAGTGTATTCTAACCACGTGAAAGTAAATCAGTGAGAGAACCAACAGAGGGATGTATCACTGGTTTGTTAACTCTGGCTTCTTATGACCAAAGTACAATTTTCTGTAATGATTTTTAGCCTAGAGCTCATTGTAGGCTGTGCTCCTGGCTCCCTGTCATTTGTATCTAATCAAGTATTATATTTATTATTAGTGTGTTTATCTATGTACATTCTCCAAACATAATCAATTCTGATAAAGTTGAATAACAGGAACATGATGAAAGGGCATTTAAAATAACTCAAATACTGAATTTTATCAGAGACGAGATTCAGTTATTGTTCGTGCACTATTTCAAACTGTATCAAGCCATAATGGTGGGTTGCTGTGGCCAAATTCAATGTTGGTCCTACTGGGAGCAGAGGAAATATCATTAGTCGCTTCATTCTTTGTCGTCTTCATGGCTATTCTTGCAATGTTTCTTACACAATGAGTTTATGAAGTAGTCTAACAGTGAGCAAGTGTTGTGGAAGCACAGATATTTGCTGAAATCAGCATTGTGTTCTTCCTTTTTCTGTGTCTTTAGTCAATTGCTCAGGATGCCTCATTTATCTTTTCTCCCTCTGAGGCTTTAGGGAATTCTGTGCTTCACAGCAGTGTCATAACACTTCTAAAGCAAGCACAGAAGCAGGGGCACTGCTTTAATGAAGAGGAGCTGTTTGATGAAAGTGGGTAGAGGGAAGTGTGAGGAAGATGGTGATGCTGTGTTTGCAACTGAATGTGTTAGTGATGCTGTGCAGCAGTCAAACTGCCCTCCTTTCTGCTTGCTGCTCACGAGCTGATGAAAATCAATCTCTCTCACAGCAGGTCCAGTCCTGCTCTTCTTTACATCAAAGTACAAAAATAAAATACTACTCACTTCAGTCAAAGCAGGAGCAGGCTTATATCCAGCATAACGAACTTCCTTGTGTCCTTCAAAAGCACAGTCTGGTCCAAATGCAAAACATTAGTCTGCTCTGGTGCCGTTTGTGCCAACTCCAGTATTGGAAGGTTCTCACCATTTCTGAAAGGTGTTGAGCATTCCTGAAGGATAATGAATGCTCTCCACTGACAGGGGGAGAATGAGAGCACACAGCCCCTCATGGTGGGACTCAACACCTTGCAGGATAGAGCCCTCTATAAGGCAGGAGTCCTACAGAAAAGAGAAACGTGATGATTTGGCTGAAGGGAGCAGTATAAATCTGGAGTAACCTCCTCGAGTCACTTCTCTCCTTGCCAAATACTCAGCAGGAGGAGTGATTGGCATGTTGTGCATGTTACAGAGCTGTCCACTTGCGGACTCAGGCAGCTGGCTCCTCTGGCAGCCTGTGGGGACCAGGAGCAAAGGCACAAAGTTGAAGCGTGAACGCATTTTGGCAACCCATAGCTGATGCACAGCCTACCACCATGGTTTGTCAGCAGTGAAAGGCTTTATTGACCATATAAACACACTGGTATTCAAAGTGACTTAAACAAAGATCTTTACCTGAATGATCTCTGCTGCACATGTGCAATGTTTTCCCACTCATGTAGTTTCAGTGGTGTAATTGTAATCTGATGAAAAATTATCCAGGGTAAACACAGCTCTTGGGGACCACTGCCAAATGACACAGGTCAGAGCAACTCTCATGTTGCTCAAATCTGTGTCCAAGGCTGGGCAGAGAGTCAGGGAGTTGTAGGTGCCATGCAGATTGCACTAGATCTTTTGCCGTGCTTGATCTTAAGTGAAACACTCTAGAGAATCTACTTCACATGTATCAGAGACCTTAGAAGCCTGATGATTGTCTTAAAGCTTCAGGTGAGAAGGGAGAGAGGATCTGAGTATATCTGAAGACTGATATACACTGGAAAAGCTCTCTGTTTCCTTTTCATCCACGTGGTACTACCTAAATGGTGACAACCCTGATAGGACTGTCACAAATAGTTGACTCTACCACAAAGCATCAGTCTCTGTTTTAATGTCTTTCTCTGAGAAACAGCTTGCCTAATTTTTCTACCTCTGATACCAACACAGTCATTCTGCTGTTCTGGTCTTGTAACATCAGTCTTTTAAAATGTTTCTGTTTCATATTCTTGTTTCCTGAAAACAACTTCCCCTTCTTATACATCTTTTCACAAACTATGAACTGTCACTGAAAGCTAGAAACCAAAGATATTGACTTCTGGGGACACAAGCAACATCACACTAAAGACCAGATTATGAAGGATAGAAGGAGTGATGTAGGACAAAACCTCAAGAAACACGTATGTTTAAATACAGTCATAGCTTCAAAACTTTCAGCTACACAAAGATAACTAGACAGATTTTCTACAGAAATATCACTGTAAAGGACAAATTATGAAAACTTTTTGATGAGTCAGAGTGGTTTCCCGTAGTTCACTCCACCCACTTTGGGATGCAGTGTTTAACTTCTGTGGGGGCCTGCAACCTGAACCATAGGTTTTTACTCCCAGTACCTTGTACCCCCATCAGAAGCCTCTCCACTGTGGCTGGAGACAGACATGCAAACATGCATTGTCAGGACACCAATCTGCAAACACTTGAGCTGGGAAACAGTCCTATGAGCAGTCACACTGACATTTTACATTGCACACAGCAGTGTCTGAAGGATCAGGCTCATAGTGATTATGTGATTTACAGGTACACCACTTAAGATTCAAAACAATACAGGCCATAGAAAGGCAAATAATTCTGGTCTCTCTTAAAGTACTAAAAATCCCCAAATCAAACACGAGTATCTAAAATTAGATCCATGATCAAGTGACAGAGATTACACAACATTCATTACGAGGTTTGCCAGGATTTTCAAGCAGAAAAGACCCAGAAGGAAATATAGAGCTACTCATTAGGACCTCTAATATCACAGTGAGCAAATTGCTTTTTAAAAACGTCTTGCATTACAGGGAATATATAATCTCAGGGGAAACAAACAGTCTCTGAGCAGCTTACACTTCTGGCAGCAGCCCAAGTTAACATGAGGTGCAAATCACAGAAATGCCTGAGTTTGTGTAAATTCTGTGCTCAACATCTGCACAAGATTTCTTCCTAACTGAAAAAAAAAAAATCTGAGCTCAAGTTATGTTTCTTTGTCCAAAATTTGAGCATCATATATGCTATCAGACACATCAGGCAAGTTATGGTTGTCCCTTGGATCTGAATCTTTTGTGTCCCCTCACTCTACTAGATATGTAACACCACATGTGATAGATCATGCATTGACGGTCAATTGCAACACAAAGACAATTACAATGCTGTGATTATTTCTTTTTTATGAAGCCATTATTTACCTCCTTAAAGGGCCTAATTTCATTTAATTTAATTAGATTATTTTAACAGGCCTAATTTCTGTTAAAATTTAGGTGTTATTACCGCACAGGAGGTATTGAGGATTAGAAATGTAATTATTTGGCCATTACAATAGTCTATAAACATTTAAAGCATTAAACCCCAGAGAGGGTTAATGCAACACCCGAAAGTAACATTAGAACTACTAGGGTGAGTTGTTGAATGGAAAAATGGAAAAGTTTGAATATATTTGAATGTGGAATAATCCCCCAATAAAACAGAGCTGATACTGTATTACTTGACATGGCTTCAGTGACAATCCCAAAAGAGCATTCAATATCTATGGAGTTAAAACATGTAAATGAGAGACACATTAGAACATGAAGTGATTTACTTGCACAAACTGCTCTAAACAGAGTTCATCACTGCGATACTAAGAATAATGGGTTCATAATTGTCAGTAAAATGCCTTGTCGGAAATACTTGGTTGAGAAAAATCCAAAACCAATGCACTAGTTTACATCTCTCAGTTTTCACACCCTGAATATGGACATTTTCTGGGTCATCCACCCCTCCTGTTTCAAAACCAAGACATACACCCTCTTTAGTGCCTGCAGAACTGGTAACACCTGTACACCATGCCAGAATATTAAGCTGTTCCTATCATTTTATCAATGCTGTTGAGATCTTTGTACAGGAGAGAGAAGTAACCACCACTGTGGTGTGGTTTCTAGCCTGCTTCTTAGCAGCTCAGCTAACTCAGCTGGCTGGTTCAGAGTTTTTAAAAATGCAAGCTGACAACAACATGCTCTAAATGTTGGACTAAGCAGTTTCAGAGTGCATATTTAGCTTACTGTCTTGATTCCTTTTTCTTTCAAGTTTGCTTGGTAAGAAAGAAATATTTTGCCTTAAAAGAGATGATTGTAGACAGACAGCACTTATCTATTTTTATTTATCTGTAGTACACAATAATGCAGGCTCTACTTGAGCAGGGAACACTCTTAGGCTATGATATTGGGAATGCTAGAATTCTAACAGAATCCTAACTAATTTTTTGCTTCCATCTCCTTAAACCCTCCCAATAAGCCAAAAATTATGTGCGGGACCTTTCCTTGCTAAATCTTCTGTTACCACTCAGAAATTTACTCTGTGGATTTTGAGAACCTTACACTTGCTCAGGATCTGCAGATGTCCCATGTCCCTAAATGTTTCCCTCCTTTCTGTACATCAGGATTTGAGAGGACCGGCACAGAGCCCTTCCGAGAGAGGTACAGCTGAGTAGGAAGTTCTAATGTGTCTGTCCAAGAGCAAAGTAGGGCATTGTGAGTTCAGGAGGAAGATGAAATACTGAGGAAGCAGATGAGAAAAAAAAGAAAAAAGGTTACAAGCACTTTCAAAAGGTTTTGGGTTTTTTGCTATTTAAGAATGTGGGTTTTACAGTACAAATGGACATCTCCACTGACACTACATGCTGGATGGGACCTTTGTCAGAAGGACACACAAGTGCTGAAGAAAGACCACAGGACATTTTCATGACATCACAAGAAAGGAACAAGAAGAGCTTAGCTGAGCACAAATAACCCACATTTCCTCAGTCAGTTTTTAGCTTCCAGTCTCAAAACTATGCCTTTTTGTTCTTCACACTTAGCTGTGTGAAGCTGTCCCACTAGCCTGTCCCTTCTCTATGGTCCTCAAGCAGCTCACACCTTATTCAGATTATTGAGACACATGTACTTCTCTCTTAGCCATCTATGGATTGTTTTCCTACCTGAATCCCAGATTGCACAATGAGTATGATTGCTGCTTACCTAATGTTTGTTATAAAACCTGTGACAGCATTTTTTCCTTGCTGCTCTACAAGAGGAAATAGCATTTTATTTGAAATGCTGTGCTGAGTGTCAACATGAGAGGTGTTTTAAAAGAGCTGAGAAGTATGCTGTCAGAAAAATGTTTCCAGGCCTACCTTCCCTCCCACATCCAACTGTGTTGAAATAATCAAATGCTATACCACTTGTACTTGGGAAGAGGATGACTAACAGCAGCTAATTACTGCTCAATCTGTTGCCCTCAGCAGCTGTTGGTCTGAATCACACCCCCTGGCAACGAGGGGCACAGTTTGTGGTCTGGAGGCAACTTAATTTCCAGGGTCTTCCTTGGGAAACAGCAACTGGGACAAGAAATCCACATATTAAGATGCTATCACAGAAAGTGCTACCACCACACCTGACTCATCAAGTGAGCCTCTCTGGGTCAGCCCTGTCCTGCTGGGGGCCCTGGACAAGCCCATGTCCCACCACATGGAAAGGAGAAGGTGGTTACTGATTTCTTCCTGCTCCATCCTTCTGCAGCAGAGACTGAACCCAGCTCAGTGGTACTGGATGTAAGTTTCTGCTTTCCTCCCAGTTTGCCGCTGCAGTAGCAAAGAGTTGGCAGAGGGCCTTCTGTATCATATTTGATCTGTTGACACTTGCAGCAGTGCTGGACTCTAACACTGTAGGAGTTTCCGTCTGGAGAAATATGGTAGCCCTTCCTGCCTCCTCATTCCACTCCCTATGGAAAACCTCCCTCTTGTTTTCCCAAATTCTGGGCCAAATAAAATATACCAGAATAACACTGGAGACACAGAAGGAATCTCTTGCCTCAAACTTGGCCTCGGAGCAATACATGCAACCATTACTTGTCTCCCAAGTGAAGTCACATGGGTGGAATCCAGCCAGGGTTTCATCAGCAGGGACTGCAGGTTTAACCTGGCTGCTCTGCGAACCTTGTTTGTGGTGGCCAGAATGACCACTTCTGCTGTTTTCATACCAGGAGAATCCAGGTGTTATACTCTTCAGCTGGCTACCTCAAAACTTTCTAGGAAAAGAAAGGGACAGAAGGTCTTGTACTGTGGTGGCGTAGCTGTCGGCAGGCCAACATGCTGTGACAATTCACTCTTACATGGGGAAGAGGCAGGAAAGCAATGTTTTTATCAGAGTTGTTAGAGATCCCGCCTCACTCCTGAACATTTTTATTATTTCAGGGATATTCTCCAGAGTAATCATGCAGTTCTGCTGCACTCATATAATGTGTTTAACACCTGACACCTGAGCCAGAAGGTGACTTTCTATTGCATAACCCACCTGCCACAAAGCAGTATTATTCTGTCTATGCAAAGCACAGCTCTGCTATAGGAAGCCCTTTACATGTGGGGCAGCAAGGCCCTGCCCAGAGATACTACAGAGCCTCCTTTCTTACTTACAGTTCCTCAGTGTCATTCCAGTCTCAAGCCATTCCACCACCAAAGAATCTGGGATTTGCCCTAGAGCTGATGATGTAGCATAGTAATGTTCTTTACTTAGAAGCAAGATAAGCATTATTATCTAGCTTCTGTCATCACTGTCTCACCTGGAGCACCTCTAATGTGTCATACTGCAGCACAGTTAGGTTAATGGTGCAGTCCCTTTAAGATAAGGGGCTTAGAGAGGGTTTCTCTAAAATGCAGCTTTTCTCTTTCTGCTGTGTGTTTGTGAAGTATATTACTGACTAAAACCCTGTTTAGTTTACCCAATCTTATATAGATTTTCTTCCCTCTGTGCAATCAGTGTCAAGACAATATGGCTGGTGATAATGAATAGCCACGTACTGTGTGCTGTAACTTCAGTTCTTTTTATGAAATGTCTTCCCAATTCCATCTGCCTCCTGTTTTAACAAAGGCCATATGGCTCTTCAGAGCCACCTATGCTCTTGTTAGGTGGTATGCAAGTGTTTGAAGTGGCACTTGTTCTTCTGAGGAAATTTCCGTTTCAGGTATAGGCTGAGAATGAGGTCACCGATTAGTTGTGGACACTTCTAAGATACATGGACTTAAAGACCAAGAGGCATCATCACCACAGTCTGACTGGACATGCTGTTTGACCTGAGCTGTAGAATGACACCTGTTCTCCTCTCCCATATGTGATAAGCATAACTGGCTGAATGACATTGGAATTGTAAAGGTATTCAGTATCTAAACAAGGTCCTGAGGATGTCCTTCTGCAACTTGACTCCAACCTCACATAGATATGTACTAGTCATCTAGTACAGACAGCAAGATAATTCATACCAGGTAAAGTGCTCAACCTCCATTTTCTTCTCCTTTCTCTTACATTCTCTTCCTCATCTGTTACTGGTCTACTGTTTTCAGCTGCAAATTGTTAGTAAAAACATATATATCTATATATCAAATTTGTTATCTTAGAAAGAAGTTCTAACTAATGGTCTAAAAACTTCTCAGTGACAGCATTGTTTGACAGATGTCCAGAAGGAAACTTCATGTCTCTAGCTAGGCTTTCACACTTGACTGCAATGTGCTCTCACCTTTCTATGGAAGAACTTCAGTGCTGATTATGAGACCCTTACTAGTGGATCTATCAGTCAGAGCAACCACCTCTAGATCACAGCAATTCATACAGTGTGCTTTGGGTGTCTAGAGAAACTTCAAGGTAACAATTGCATTAATGTTCATAGGATCATGGTTAAGCAACAAGAAGAATAACATTTTTAAAAAAAAATCCAATAATAAAATGTGTAGGGAATCCAGCACTAGTCCACCTTTCCTGCTACACGAGTCCTACTTCTCTTACCTAACTTCCTCGTGTGAACTCCAGGTTTCCTCAATTAATTCCTGACAAACAGCCTTGCTCTGGCTTTTGTATCCTACACTCCACATTCTTTGGATTTTTCTTATACATATTATGGTTGAAATGTTTCACTTTTTTGCTTCTTTTGATCACATTCCCTTGCTGTTGCACCAGCCTCTCCTAATTAACTGGTTCTCCACCTCTGCCTGCCTTTCCACCTTGCCAGCCCACCATGTGTGTCACCACCACCTGCCCTCTCCTCTGAGCCTGCAAAGCCTCCACCAGTGGAGACCTTTAAGAACAGGTTAGACACACATTTACCAGAAATAACATAAGTACAGTTCATTCTGCCTTTGGGCAGGAAACCAATTAAAGGACTTACTGAGGCCCCTTCCAGACCCTCATCTTTCTGATTCTATTATCCTTTGCATTAGTGGGAGAGCAGTAATGGAGCCACACTTCTTGGCACAAAGGTTTCCAGTGATTGTTATCTTGGACTCTTGGGCTTGCAGCTGGAGGTTCCCTTTAGACTGTCTGCAGGGTAGCACAGGCTGCAGTCAGAGCCAGGGCTCAGGCTTGCCATTTTGGCTTCAGTGATGACTTAAACAGTTGAGCTTCTTATACCCGTTATCAAATTACCTTAATTTTCAGTTATTCCATGTTTTCCAAATACAACAGCCATAGATACTTCTTATTAAAATAGTGGTCTTTCCCCACTCTGTATTTGTATTTGTCTTTTCAGGTAACTCTGCAGATAACATAGGCAGCATACAACCCTCCACAGTGCATCCTGCAAACCATTTGGAATATAACTACTCTTTAATCAGCAGGTGAATTTGCTGTCAGGTGTGCAGGTAGGATAATCAAATTAAGGAATTCAGACCCTGCAGAATTACTAATTTTCTCTTGTATTAAATTCGTTGGTAAATAGGTTTATAATGAGTTTAAAAAATTGCTTTACCACATGTAAAAACATTATAGAATGAATACCCCATTATACCCATCCAGCTGCAAATTGCTGTTATCTCTTCAGAACAATTAGCCTATTATACATCCTCTTAAAACCTGATACCATCCCATCATCTTGGAGCCTGAAGTATAAAGCCATCCATTAACTTCCTTATACTTTGGATCAGCCCGCAGAAACAGCTCAGTGTTCCAGCATCCTTCGCCATAGGGTTGCTCATTATCAGCTATCAGCTTTTGTGCTAACAGTCCCACACCGAGCACAAAAGACAAGCCAAAGGGTTTGCCTGTGGTTTTATATTATTTTAAGCGCTCTGGACTGAACTTACATCAATATTGTTACTGGTGTACTTAAAATAATAGTCAAAAGAATAGATGACTGGAAAAAGGTGAGGTGGTTTGAGGAGGAGGAGGAAATACCAATGCTGCTGGAAAAACAATTTAAAAAAAAACAACCAACATTTCAGTGAGGCAGGTTTTACAACAAGCACCACTGACTTCTGTGGAATTGCTCCTAGATTGTACTAAAAGAACTGAGGAAAGACTAGAAATTTTATAGAGGTAGAAAACAGTTAAAGTACACAGAACATTTAAAACAAAATGGATCTTTGAAACAATCAGGAGAAGTTTTCAGAACTCTGGTACAGACAGTCCAAAGCTCAAAGGCTTTCAGGCTTGTGTAACCCTCTGAAGTAAATCCACACAGCTCACTGAGCAGAGAACTCATAAAAAGCATTTTCAAAACCAAAGGTCTGACTAATATACAATTCCCTCAGAAAACTGGGTTGTCACTGTGTTGTTGGCCAGTCTTTAGTTACCTTTAAATTACAACATGGTGTGTACTTTGTGGGTCAGAGCAATTAATCTAAATTCTTTTTGCCTGTTCCTTGAAAGTACTCCTGGGTAGCCTTTAGTTTGAGAGGGAATCGGTAAGTGTAAAACATGATTTGTTTTCTTTAGTTGTGCTCTATTTTGTTTCCTTACATTCCTTTTCCGTGGATCAGTTTTCTCATTGTTTTTATTATCCACTGGATCCCTGTTTTGGTAGAATACAGGAGCACCTCACACAGATACAGTTAGGCAGGGACAAAAAAAAACCCTGAAAATAAAATCTTGTGATGTGAATGGAATTTCTCTTTTTCTTCCCATTGCTTGCAAAGAAAAGATAACTGTTGTCACATCCTTCTCCACGTGTGAGACAGCACACAGCAGGCTGCTTTTACCAACAAAGATGCTCCGTCTCCCAGTGCTGCTGGTGGCATTATTCCTCTCTGGGGACCCCTGTCTCCTTTAGGGCTGTTGAAAGGTAAATTGCAACTCTGGCTTAGGTAGGGGCTGGCAGAAGGGCACGCTGTCCTTTTTCCCTGGCTGCTGCTCGTAGAAGGGCATGCTGGCCCTCTAAGAAGCCGGCAGAAGCAGCTGGTCCAGCTCTGTAATGAAAAATGCACAGGTGTTGGAAATCCGCCCGAGGGCATTGGTCCTACATGAGAGATGCAAATAGGGAAGAGGAGATGCAATGCTCCAGCAGGGGATGGACACAGAGGCCATCAACAGTCCAACACAAAGGCAGCTCTTCCCCTAGGGAATCCAGCAGGGACTTACTCCTGCCTGGGCAGAAGCACAACAGGGTTTTTTCCTGTTTGGTGGCTTGAATTGTTCCTTTACTTTGACTCATTATGGGGAATAAAAGCTTAAATCGAGATGCTCTCAGGCGAGTGCCTGTGGTGTTCATTATCATAAGCTGGTGGGAGGCAAGACTGTCCTGTGATGGTAAAGAGCAGGAACTTTCCTCTATTAGCATCCTTCTATCCAAGCCACTTGTAAAGCTATTCTGCTTTCTTCCCTCCCTTTTCACCTTCCTGGCTGAGGGATGCATGCCGCCAGCAGCCCTCAGTGATGAGGGAAAACATCTGGGTGTGATGTTTCAAATCAGGGAACAGGTAGCAAAGGATCAGAGCCTCTGTCTGTAAGTGACCAGGATAAAATACCAGTTTCCAGGGATGCTGATTTCATTCAGATGGCAGGCACTGTCTGACAGGAAAAATTTCTTTCTAAACCAGTTTTCAAGGAAGAAAAACTGCTCTTTGGATGCTACTTCTACTATAATGAGAGGAAAAAACCCCAAGTAAGTCAGGATGAAGTTTGATAGTTATAAATAGCAGATTTTGGAAGTCCTGTTTTAGTCATCTGTAAGAAAAATGGTTGCATTACCACACTAATTTAAACCCCTCAATATTCTTTGCATTTAATGGATTATATGCTGAGAAAGACTATGGCTCACCTTTGCCTGTTTGGGTCGAGGTAACCTTGTAACTCCTACACAATGGGCAGTCAGAGATGCCTGATATAATCGGGTATCATGGTCAGCACTTCCACAAGGTTGGTGAAGTCTGTGAGAAATGCTTTTGTTATCATATTTCCTGGCTTCCACAGCCCAGTGTCTTTTTGTAAAAATTATAACAAGCCAAGCCACCCTTCGTATTATTTAATGGACATACAGAAAAGAATTCCTGTGGGAGCCACTTCTTTTCTAGCCTAATGATAGATTTCACTGGGAAAAAATTCTGCCTATTCCAAAATAAACTGTTAGCATTCTAAACCATTTCTGTGGGGTTTTATCTATTATAATCTAATCAGAACTATTTTTAGAACACTAGTGCATAATAGTATTAGGCAGCACTGATCTCTGAGACAATTTGAGGCTCCCAGTTGAGTTTCTGCTAGAGACATGTACCATAAAAAGCCCCATCACAAATTTGCCCCTTTGTTACAGAGGCTGCCAGACAGATCAAGGACTTAAAGGGCCTGCCGTTTGAAGTTTCTTCAGTTTGAAGATGTACTGTCAGGGATCAGTATGGAGAAGGCTTTTGTTCTGCTGCTAGAGTAAGTGTTTGTAGATGAAAGGAAAACCTCTGTGCCTGGGCCATCAACCTGACACTTTTTAAGTCATGAAATTCACTTAGAACTAAGCATGGGATGGTAGAATGAAAAATAACATATATTTATTTTTCCTTTGCTTACTACCTTGAGGAGCATCCCAATCACTTCGTGAGGGAATACTGATACATAATTAACCTATCAGAATGGAGAATTTAAAGCATAAAGAGCAAACTTTGGAAATTGCACGAGCATGATAGCAAGGTTCTGGGGCTACATTACAGTCTTTGGGGATGTCTCTATTACTTCCAGGGTGTTTTGATCAAGTCTGTAACAGTTGTGGAGCACAGGTGTTTGGTCACCTGTCACTAAGATCTGTGTCACAGAACCATCACCTTAGATTTTTTTTAAACATGAACATAGGCATGATGTCTCTTATTCCTTGGACAATCCCTTCAAGTCACAGATCAAATACACTGGGCCAGACAGTGAAAACAGGAAGTATTTTTAAAGCCAGAGGGATTATTTTAGTTTTTTAATGTCTTTGACACCTTTTATTTATGGGAGAGTATGTAGCAACGTACTTTCTTTTGTAACCCTTCAAAACTGAGAATGAAAAAAGGAGAAAGGGTGGGTCACTAAGTCTTCAGCTGATGTTGTTAGATTCGGTCTTGGCCTTCTCACTTTACCCATCATCCAGAGGCCCCATATACTCCTGCCAAGGAGTGACTGACTTTATGCCATATCCTCCGCTCAAAGATCTCCAGGCACCTAAAGGTGTTTACCACCTGATGGACACAAAGAGCATTTTGCTCACCATAGCAATTCAGTCACCTCTGGGACAAAAGACTGTTTTAGCCAGAGAAAGAGTACTCAGTAACATGTTCTTAATAAAACTAAGAGGGAATTTTGGGCAGAAATACATTAAAAACATTGAGGATGTTATCTGTATAAGAGAGCTTTACAAAGAAAGTGGTACAGGATTATAACTGACACAGTTAGTTAGCCCCCTGATTTTACTTCTGAGCAGCAAGCAGTACTATATAAAACACTGCTTGCTAAATAACTTGCTGGAGATTGGATGAGGGGAAAGTTCTGCCAAACATTGTTTTCTATTATTTTTCAGGAGAACAGGGAATAACCATGTCTGTATTTTGAGTACCTCGTAAGAAGAATTTGTGCCTGGAGGAACAGACATAATGAATGACTACACAGATGTAATCCCACCAGTTGGTGTCTGCCACAAGGTTTCTGCTTTCTGCCAGAGGATGAGTCAATTATGGATCCCTGGGAACCAAGGCTGGTATCAAGCATAGCACCTTTTCCTCCTCTCTTCTGTCTTGGCAGCTCCTGCTTCATGGCTTAACCAGGACGGACACACTTAGAAATACTGATGCTTTTATTCACATACATGCAGTGCAAGGGTTTGATCTTGCTCCCATCGCTAGACTTCAGTGATTTAGTGGGTGAGGTGGAAAGTAGATACTCACTGGAGAAGATTCTGCTCTCACTTGTACCAGCATTAATTTGAGGTAAATTTCTGACATCAAGAGCCCTATTCCAAATATACTTCGGCATAAATGAGAACAAAACATAACTCTGAAGTACTAAATTTAAAGTTGCTGCTCGCATGAGAAAACAATTCCCTGTGACTTCCATATACAGAGAAGATGCCTCAGTCCTCTGAAATAGATGCCTTAGTGAGTATCTTGTTACAGCCTGGCTGTAGTAACCAAGTCTCACGTTCCAGCACAAATCAAGGCAGGTGATCCCAGGCAGCCTTGGCTTCCTCGTTCACACAGGGCTTGGCTGTGCAGACTGAAGAGCAGATGGGTCTTTTGGTCACATTACTCATTCAGCTAAAGCTCAGCACTTTGTTTTAATGCTTTGCTGTTTAAGATTGGAGTGGCCAGCACTCTGCAGATTTGAACCTGTTCTTCCTACCACATCAAAGGAATCTGGATACTGGGGCAGATTTGGATCTCCCACCAGTTTTAACTGGTATAAACTATGTGATAACTGGTATGAACTATGTGTAATAACTGTGTAACTTAAGATGTCCAAGCACCTCACATGAACACTGAGTGGTGAAAGAGTGACAAAACCTATAATGCTTTGAGAGCAGTAAGTAATATAGTGATTGAAATATTATAAAAGTTATTTGAAATCCAGACTTTTTACAAAGCCTATGGCCAGTGTTGTATACTAAGCATCAGTCATTGTGCAAGATAATTCTGAGCATAGTGCAGCGATCTTGTTAAGTACTTAGATTAGGAAGGATTTACAACTTCATTTCCCAAAGGTAATCAGAAACAGTCTTGTAGAAATAAAATCAACTACACTCGTGTAAAAGCCCTGAATTCAGACTACAGGGCAAAAGAAGATCATGTGTTGTTTAGTGAATCTCTGCAATCTATTTTTTTGCTGTATTCCCTCATCTCACAAGCACATCTGGTGTTTTAGGAACATTGTATTCAACAGTGGTAAAAGGACACCACGGCCAAGAATAACAAATGAAAAATGAAAACACTGGGGCCTAATGCTGATCTCATATGGGTGTAAATCAGAGGGATTCCAGCAAAGCCTTTGGAACCACCCCACTGAAATACTTGTGTCTGATTCAGGATCAAAACTGTACAGGGCAGTGATTTTTACTGTTAGGCCTGAAATTCTCCCATTCCACTGGGAAGTTTAACTGCAAAATATCTTTCAAAGAGCTTCTCAAAAATACCACAAATGGCGAGGAAGTGACAAAGAAAAGCAAAAAGGCTTTAGTAGGTCTTGTGTCTGCACCAAGTAATGTAAAATACCTGTCACACCAGATTAAGCACCAGTATTTGATTTGCAGTTTGAAGCCCAAAAAGGCAGTTTGACCACAAATAAATACATGTTTTGCATGTAGTTACTGGATTAGCACATGTTTGCTCCTAAACCCTCTAAAGACAAAGTCTTCCCACTGACTGCAGGGTGGGCTGTCCTCAGTAACATAACCTTCCGAATAATATACAATATTGCACTTTTTATTTCTGGTCTTGACTTGAGGCATTGCCATAACCATAACACTTGTAACTACTCTGCAATTTAACTAAATCAACTCTCTTTAAAATGTAAACAAATCCCAGCTGCTTGTTGACAAAATTGTTTGAAGACACCAAACTCTAAAACCTCTCAGTCCCCATTTATTGTAGGGAGAGCCTAACAGGGAGGAAGAATGTGAGCACAAATGCCTTGAGCCTGAAATTTCTGTTTTCCCTTGGAAGCCCACAGCAAAAAACCCCCCAAAGTAGTTTCAGCACCAAATCCAATAACTGCACTGAATTTTCTAATCCCACATGCCACCATGAAAAAGAATTACTCTGTCTGGTTGCTGTACACTTCTCAGAGCTAAATCACAACAAAATAGAACCACTGTAAAAACACAGGTCTTCCACTTCCTGGAGACATGATGCCAAAACATCAGCAAATTTTGTGTTATTGTCAGGTGCTGCTGTTTTTATTTCATCCCATTGTATTTGTATTTTTACCTCGTTAAATAACTTCCCTCCTCCCTCCTGTTTCAAATACTGGTGGAATCTCCCCCTCCCCTGCTGTCTCCCTTCAGGGCTGCTGCAAAGCTAGCTGTAGTCAAGAGGACTTTTTGTGGATTTAAAGGGGCTTTGTAGGAGGCACTGACTTTAACTATCCTCCTCATGCTTTTCTTCTAAGATGCTTCTTTTCAAATTATGCCTTTCGCTGTCTTGCAGCCATTGCTGCTTCAGTTGCCTGCACTTTGTCAATACTCGGAGACAAAGCAGCCCACTGAGAATGATGCTCCGGGTCCTGCTATACAAAATCCCTCCCTATTTTTCTCCATGGCCCTTTAGGTGAGGATGCCCTTTTAAAGTTACTTTGCCAGAAGTCAGTATGCTGCTTGCTTTGTAAACAGAGGAATAACCCACTCAGGCTTGCCCCTTGTTTGACTTTGCATTCAATGAACATCAAGCCAAACAGCAGCGACAATGCCTGACCTTAAAGACTGAAGTTCAGTAAGAAACACTAGAGGTCTTGAGGCAGAGGGTTTCATATTACTGACTCCTGTGTCTTTCATTGATTAGACATTTTACAACTGATAGTGGCTTTCAAGGTTTATTTGGAAACTTTGTCAGGAGGCCAGAGATGGGGGAAGGGAGAGGGTAAGCAAGGCTGAGGGTTTCTTTTATATTTAGCGTGTGGAATTAAGATGGGAATAAACAAAGGTGGCAGAAGGGAATGCCATTAACATACCACTTCCAGACTTACCCCTCAGCTTATCACTGGGCCAGTTCTCTCTACCTGTAGGTGGAGAGATGGTGGGGACCACTGGAGAGGGTACAAAAGAGGGAATCTGGGAGTTGTTCATTGCAGAGGATTTGTTCCCTTTCTGCAAAACACTTTTAACTCTAGCTGAAGCACACGGGAGTGAACCAAATATGAATTAGCCTGTGTGAGTAAACCTCAATTTTGTTCAGCTTCAAATCCTAGGTCCCTGCGAAAGGGTCATACAGGTGAAATGCCACGTAGGGAACTGGGCAGCATTTGTTCACAGCAGGCCGAATGTGCTCATGGCAACATCTGCTGCCAGGGGCAGAGGCAGGCAAGGCTCAGTTCAAGCAGAGGAACAGTGGGACAGATACCAATACGGAAAGGGGCAAGAGGGGAAGGAAGATCCTTATTTTGCCCAGTTCCCAAGGGCCAGATTCAGATACTTTCAGAAGAAAAGAGAAGCTTATAAGAGGGAGCCTTAATTAGATGAGGTTTCTGAGATTTACCCTGGAAAATAGTTTTCAAAGCTGCCAGGCACAGCAAGGGTGGGAAACATTGCTGAGGCCAAACTCAGATATGGACCAAGGCCATAAACACTGAAGTCAGTAGAAATATCCACAAGAAAATGTAGATGTCAGCAAGCTTTACATTCAGAAGTATTATGAAAGATGTTTTGGTAATCACTTGAGGACTCAGAAGAAAAGTATGTAGTATGGTTTGCTAAAAGACCGTGCAATGTTAACAATAATCATGTAATGGGGGTGTGCCCCTGTGTGTGTGTGTGTGTGTGTGTGTGTGTGTGGGCACACATGTGTGTGCCTTGTGACCCACTGGTGTTGAAAAAGTTTCAAGTATGAGACCGTCTTGAGCTAAGGAGAGGAAAAGAGAGCATGAAGAAACCTGTAATTTCTGTAGGCTGTGGCTGAACTGCTAAAGAGAGGGGGTGTATACTGGAACGCACATAACTCTTTTCTAACCTCTCACACCTTCCCGTGTTAAAGATAAGGATTGACATGGGAGTTATTTGTCCACTGGAGCTCTCAAAGAGCTCAAGGAACTGCCAGTCATGCTATAGTCTGACTGAGCTCCCTATTTCCTGAGTGATAGCTTCTGCTAGGGTTAATTAATATTTTTAAGCTACATTTCCAGTGCAAATTTTTCACTAAAGAAGGCAAAATCTAACAGTTTACCAACCAGGAAGGAACAGTAAGGCTTCAGAAACTCTTCTCCAAATAGGACAAATCCTTCCTTTGTGGGACAAATCCTTCCTTTGTGAGACAAAGCAAGTTTGGTCTGCTAGGATTTCTGGGAATTATCAACAGCCAGTTACATGAGCTTCAGGAGGTGACCTTGGACTCTCTACAGCCTGACGCACCTTCACTCTATTCTCACTCTGACTGTGGCTCACCACAACATTTTAAAAAGTTGAGGAGTGCTAAAAGAATTTTTCTTGTCTAGCATCTGTCCTGATCTTCTGGAGGGGAAGAGTGATTTTCCTCTCAAGGATAGACAGAAAACTTGTACTCAGTCAGATCCCACAAAAATTACAGTCTATGCTGCAGACTCCCATTATCAATCCAAATACACAGAATGTTATTCCTCTATTATTTCTCTCACTTACACCCCTATGACCATTTTCACCTGTGCTAAACCAAATTGTCAACAGTCCAAAACTCTCCAGTTATTCAACAGGAAAGAGTTCACAGAGCAACAACAACACTCAGAGACCTGTGAAATATAACCTATGAGGAGACAGCAAAGGAATTTTTGTTTTTTTAAATATAGAGAAGACTGAACAGAGACATGATAACAGTCCTCAAAAATGTAAACGACTGCAGCAAAGAGGAAGGAAATAATCTCTCCTCTCCCACGTGGAGAGGATAAGAATAACAGGCTAAAATTACAACAGGGCCTTTTTTTTTTTTTTATTAAATATAACAAAACCATTTGTAACTGTTTGGATGGTGTTACTGAAGCATTGGGATAGGTTGCCTTAGAAATTGACACATCTGGAAGGCTTTTGAAGCAGGCTGGATCAACCTCTGCTAAGCAGACAGGCACCGCTGACCTGCTGTGCTCTTGGAGCAGGAGAAGGAATTGGTGACTCCTTAAAATCCATTCTAGCCTTGCTTTCATATAATTTGATGATTCATTGGAGAAGTACATGTTTGTTTATCACATTCCAGGAGAATTTTACAGTTACTACTTGCACATGCGTGTCCTTCATCTCCAGAGCCTTCCTTAAGATTATTACTCTTCCAAACACTAGGCTATGCTCTGTGGTTCTCTCCTACAAAAGGTGAAGCTAGTCCTGCCAACCAAGAGCTATAGCCCCACCAATAATTTAGGACTAGTATTCCTAAAGAAATTACCAAAAAATGGGCCTTTGCCTACTTGCCTTTGCTTTTGCAGCAGCATGCACTACAGCATTGCTGAGGTTTTTTTCTTCCAAGTCAACCACCAGTGAAACAGAGAAAATAGGACCTGGGACACAAATGGTTAGCAGGGTCAGTACCTGGCTGCCACAGGCAGCCGTACCAGGCAATCCTTTTGGCAAACTCAGCAAACTCCATGGCCAGTCCGGTTCTGTTGCTTGTCCTTGTTACTCTCACTGGCTGGCTTCTTCACAACATCAGCACTTAGGCAGCCAATATCCTTCCTCTACTTTCTAACTTAGCATTTTTTCTTGGTCAGTTTATTAATTAGTTCCAGTGCTAATGCTGCATTTCCACCTCTCTAGAGTTTTCCAGTTTAGTGGATTTATAGTTGGCATCAGTATTATCTTGGTTTTCACTCTGTAAGGCCAAACAGGTCAAGCTGCATTCATATCCTCTCAGAGACTCAGGTGAATGCACCCATAATTGATCAGTAGTGCCCTTGCCTCCTGATACGGAGGAGAGTTTGCACAAAATTACAGGCTGGAGAAAGAGTGTTTCAAAGCCAGAACCAAACCACTTCTGTAATACAAGATCAAGGACTTGGAAGAGTTAAGATGTGAGGTTGCCCTGTTAGAAGCGCAGTTGTCCTACAGAAACTCTTGTGATCTTGGATACTCTCTCAAGTCCTGCAACAAATCTGAGAGTGGAGGGAAGAGCAGCTCTTAGATCAGTCTCTACACAGCATGCCCTGCTTTCTGCTGCCAGCTGTCTCTCCTGGATAGAGCTGAAGCTCAAGGAATTTCAGCCCTTCTTCCCATGTCCCCTTTCTGAGGCCAACCCTACTGGTGGCACCAGCACTGCAGCACAGCTCTTACACATCCAGCAGCAATGCTGCTTGAACCGGCTTGTCCCCACCCTCCTCCACTCCCAGCTGCTTTTTCCATTTCCCGCCGAACACCCTCCCTGCAGACAGTTTAAGTGTGTTTGTGCAGTTATGTGCAGAACCAGGTCAGGGACCTGATCCCAGCCAAAAAAATAGCCTG
>JAWWEU010000040.1:67602704-67634259 GCA_035583155.1 Acropternis orthonyx | reverse complement strand
GATATATATTATTTTTTTTCCCAGCTGGAAGAATTTCTGTCTGGTTTCTTGGGTGGCTGCACAGGCACTTTGGCTGGCACAAGGACAGGAAGAGGATGGGGGTGGAAATAAGCGACTTTGCCATGCGTGCTCCTCCCAAGTGAGTGTGGCTGATCCACGGAGCCTCCTCTCCACTCTCAGCTGGCGTGGGCTGATCTCACAAGGAAAATCACACACTTGTTTTTTGTCATGCCCCAGGATCCTCCCCACCCTCCTTTCAAGGAACACTGCTCTTTCCCTATCCATCTCTAGCATGCATTAGCAGAAAGACTCTCTAATCAATTAACAACCAGTAGAACAGCCAGGTTTTGAAGGTCTCCCACTTGTCTTATGTTATACAAAAGACTAGAAGAGAGCTCAGGAGCTGTTTAGTCTAAAACTGGTGAGTGCTACCATTCATGTGACACAATCCCTTCTAGAAGCTGGGCTGCATTCTCTGCGCCTGAATCTTTGGACCATTACAATGGTGCATTCTTGCATCATAATTAACAGTAACTAAAAAGATAATTTGAAAAATGTAGTTCTTTGTAATCACATTTGGAAACAAGTAAATCAAAATCAGTTCATTGAGGCACTCCTTTCTTGGGCAGCTATTATAATTCAGCTTAAAATAAACCCACTCCCTTCTCACATTTTTTGGCTCTGGGATTTGCTATTAATGACATAGACAAATAATTTCCACGAGAAATTTTATTATTTGAAGTTTTCTCAATTTAATATGTTTGGCTCCTGACACTTCAAGGAAGTATACAGCCATTGCTACCAATGTGCTTTGCAGAAAAACTCATTTGTGTTGTCCTGGGAGAGGGCAATGAGAATGTGGTTTGATTGAAATACCTACAAAGTCACAAGAGTTACCATGAGGTTTGGCTGGTTTCTGTAATCTTGTCCTTCAGTTATTCTGAGGACACAGTACAAAATAACTACTCTTTGCAACACCTCTCTGGAGACTGTGTTAAGAAGAAAAGCTCCTAGTGTAGCATTTAGATATACTAAGAAAAATAGTTTTTAAAAGGCACATTGTAATAGATCATGTAGTCCTGTCTGAAAATTGTGCACTGGTGATATTTGTTTATCTACTAAATAAAATCATGATACTTCTTCCCTGTCTGACCACTAGAAAATATTTTGTAGTTGTTTTTACGCTTGTGTCACATATAGACACTCAAAAAACTTTGGCCAGCTTTCATGGGTTGTTTGCTGGAAGCCTATTCATAAGGGACCTGCAGAACATGAAGTTCTTTTAACTCCAAGGAGTGCCTGAGCAAACAGAGTGGGCATTCACCCAGTCTAAATTATCTATTAATAAAAAAATATGTATTTAGATAATTGATCAACCATAACATATTTTTATAGACTAAAAAAATTAAATTGAAGCAGGTAATTATCTATATTAACATCTGTGCAAGAGGATAACCACAGAGAACTTTTAGTTAACATACAGATTCCCATCAGAAGGGCAAGTCAGCATCTGGAACAGATGGCTGCATTTTGGGTTTCATGCTTCTTACATTAAAAAAAAAAAGAAAAAGAAAAGAAAAAAAGTAAAAGCCAACAGATACTAAAGAGTAGTAATGAGTGGCCTCTTTCTGCTCACCTCCACTTCCCTGTAGAATTCACTTACTTCAATGATAACAAGACACAGGGATCTTAATTTTCAGTCAAAAGTAGGAACCTTGATGGTGGCTTTTGATTGGAGAATCAGCCTCATAGTTCCTGATGGGCTTTCAGCCTTAGGACGCATCCTAATGATGAAACGAGCTGTATCCTAGCCCTGTTTTCATGCATAATGCTAGCTCAAGTCCCTAAACATATATCACTGCTTCAGCTCATACATGTATAAGTTTAAAAAAAAAAAAAAAAGATGTTTAAGAGGAATGCAGAGAGGCAGAGAGGCCAAATTCATCAGCGCTTTGAAATGAACTTACAGAACTAAGCACTGGTATTTTCACTGCAAAATGAGGCCTTTTGCTGGGAAGCATCAATGCAACAGGATCATCTACTGACAGACTTGTCAGCACTTTCAGGCAGGCTGGAGTACTAGAACATGCATTTGGCTGAACTCTTTAAACAGGATATATTACTTACCATAAATTTTCTATGCTACTGTAACTACAGAAATTCTCCTTCCAGAGCCAAACATGCCTACCTGATCTGCAGGTAGTACAGAGTAGCAGTTTCTCTAAAATCTAGAGGATTATTGCTGATTTTTCTGCCTGAGGAATCCACCTAATAAAAATAACAACATATTTTTCTACACTGTGACTTGATTCTGGCTGCATATGTTTCCATTCCAGCGTCATTCATAGTCGTTTTTAACTTCAGCAAAAACAAGATTTAATTTCAGCTAAGACCAGACATATCAAATTCAACTGAAAAAAAAAAGTGTTGGGGACAGGAAAGGAAGGGCTTTTTGGCTGGGGAAGAAAAATGAGAAGAAGGGACTGTAAAAAGCATAAAGTGCAAACTTTTCCTGAGATGTAACGCTGTCTCTGCAGCCACAGAAGCAGTGGCAGCAACCAGGCACAGCTTTCTGGACCTCAACTCTTCACCCCTTAGTTTTCCATCCATGCACTCCGCTGTGCACTGGAGAGAGAGGGAGAGATTGGGATGGCTGCTGTGGCTGCACAGCCCATGCCAGGAACCTCTTGGTACACTGGCTGCATCACCGTGTCCCTGCCCAAGTGAGCTCATGGGGCTCAGCTGGAGCCGGAGAGGTAGCACAGCCACGTAATGAACACAACTGTCATGGAAAGCCTAAGAGGGGCACTTGTTCCACGGGATGCCTGGACAATGAAGAATTGGCCTGCCACCCCCTCTCTCGCCCCCCAGCTGATGCCAAGGCGGGCGGGCGGCCGCCGGCACATGAATAGCAGGTCTGTTCCAGCAGCTGCGCGTCCTGGTCCAGCAAAGAGAGAGTCTCCAGGAGCACGAAGCGCTCCTCTCCGTGCTCCCGCTGCAGAGGGAGAGATCTGGGGGCAAAAGGATGGCCTCGGAAGGGGAGAACACCAATATTCCAGTGAGTCTATCCTGGGGAAATACTCATGGGAGGGAGAAGGGGGAGGGAAGATCCCCACTTGGGGAGAAATATCCACCGTTCCTATCATTTGATCCTCAGCTTTGACAGCCAATTGCCTTTGAAAACTCAGTTCTGCTTTTTTCCGCTGTTCCCCTTTGAAGCAAAACTAGCAGCAGGATCTCTGTTGCGTTCTGCCAAGAGAAGTTATGAGGCTTTTTCCCAAAAAAATGAGTGTAAGAAGAGGGATATTACTAAAAAGAGATGCTTTTGGGGGAAGGAGGGGCAGCAGGGGAAGAAATTAGCCTTCAGCTCTCAGAAGGAGGCAGCACACACTCTACAAGCTGCAAAAATCTGATCTGTTCCTCATCTCACAAAGCCTTTCTCTGTTTGGCAGAAAGTGCTCTCAATCTGGAGAGGAGGAAAAGAAATAAATACGGCAAATACTGAGGGAGTGCAGAGGGCAGGATTTCCTATGTAGGGTTTATAGAGAAACAAAACTTCTTGGTGAAGCTCTTTCAGTTCTCTGTGTTCCTATTCTGAGTGTTTGTGGTTTTTAAGAAGGGTGTTTCTTGTGCTCAGCATGCATTCTCAGAAAGGACAACTACCCAAGGGTTTGGAAAAAAGAAACTGTTAGAGATGAAATGGAATCAAAAGCCCAGATCACAAACACCCATCAAACCTCAGAAGTTCAAGTCCAGATCTGCACTTCAGACAACTGTGGGGAAGGGAAGAATATGAAGCAATGCCTGAGGCACAGCTTTCAGCCCTGAGCAGGCTGGCATCAGGGTCCAAATTTTGCAGCTGATTTTTCTGTCTGGAATGGACTTAACCATCCTTAGACTTGACAGTGGGCAAGTCTACCTGGGATCTCAGGTTTTTTTTCTTTGGCCTGTGTCAAAGAAATTAAAATGGAGAGATTCATGCCCTAGAAAATAATCTGGATAATTATCATTAACTAGAAAAAGAACTGAGAATCTCCAAGTCTGCAGAATGTATCTCCACTGAAATACAAGGTGTAGAGCAGTTTTGGAAAACCTGGGAAAAACTATGCTCAATAAGAGACACAATAAGTGAGGAACATGCACAAGTAGCTATGACTATTCAGGACTGAGAAAAAGAGAGGTTAGTCTTTCCTAGAACTAGATAATAAGGGGTAAAATAAAGAAATCAGTAAGTCAGGAACTCGGGGCAAACGGCAAAGAGGTCAAGGAAGCTATGCTAAATAAAAAGTCAAATTAACTGGTTGTATATTAAATCATTCCACCCACTGGAAAGTTTCAGGTCTATTGTGGATTTCAAATCCAGGTTTCATAGATGAAAAAATCAGCTTCACCAACTAAAATTCTTGTAAACTTCTGAAAAACCCAGGGTTTAGTGTTTTCTCATTCAACCTGCCTTGTGGTTAAGTGGAGAGCCAAAAGTGATCATCAGCATCTTCAGTCTTTACAGTACTCAAATAACTAAGCCCTAAAAGTCAAAGGTGCCTTGAGTTGCAAAACTGAAGAGAGCAGACCTGTTTGCAGAGCAGGAAGGTCTGGAGGTTGCTACAAGAATAACCACGCTACAAAGGTTTTCTTTGTGACACCTTGCAGGAAAGCCACCAGGCAGTACAAAATATAGATGAATGCACACAGATCCCTGAATGCTTATAACATACAGTGCTAGCAGGGGAGGGAAAATATGTAACACACTGTGTTACATATGATGGATGCAAACCCTTAAGCAAACTAAGGGCAGTTTGATTCAGGCTCCAAAGGACATAAAACCATAAGCCATAAATGGACCAAGAACTCCTCTGGTTTCAATCTGCTTTCTGAAAATCCACAAAGGAGCAGAGCTGACCCAGTGAGCATAGACGCATATGAGTTTGGAACACTGGTCATGCGTTTAACACATGAATAGCAGGTGGCTTTTCCAAGACTCATTTGTCAAGGAACAAAGAAAGTTTTGGGTACAAGGAGTCTCATGCACACCTTTACTGTCACATGTAATTTGACTACATGCCAATCGCTTTATTCTATAAATATGACAGCCTGAGTGAGCCTTCTTTGAGCTCCTGGCTAAGCAGCCTGACTGCAGGGCTGTGATCTCCCCGTGCACTGTGACAACTCTCAAGCAGAGAAACCTGTTACCAACAGCATATATTTGGTAAGTGATAGATATTGCAAATCAGCTTGTAGTAGAGTAACCTTGATTTGTGCTTTGATAATTTTGATTAGTTTTTTTTCTTGGTAACTTTGACTTGTGCCTTGGCAGTTTTGAGTCAATGTTCGAATGATTGTGCTGTGCGGTAACAGAGTGAACCTGGTCATCAAACATTGCTAACTCACACTTTTACAATATCATATTGAAACCACTTTCACAAATATCTCTGATGGTGATTCTTTAAGGCATCTAAATCACCCAATCATGACAAATTGCATAATCTGAATCAGGATGCACGACACATAGCTGAGACAAGCAGAGGGTCCTGGCAATGACGTGGCTTGACCGGTGTGAAGGGAGGGGAGGAGTGATCGGCAGCAGAGAAAAAAAGGTTTTTCAGTTAAAGGTACATTTAAAAGCCTCTTTTGAGTTCCTGCTCTGAACAGTGAATGCAGAGCAGGTGTCTCCTCGGAAGTTTTCAGCTGTGGGTTTATGAAGAGCTTGTGGGAATGTGCATTGCACGTTCTGGGGTGGTAACCTATGACTCACTCCTCCTCAAAGAGCTCCTGGATGGAGTAGAAGGAACACTCATGAAAGTTGACTATGACACAATACAGAAACAGGAGTTCTTACTTATACAGAGAGGGTCCTGTGTCCAAGGTAGTTGCACAGTACCTACTAGCATTCTTACATGGCCAGGCTAGACAGGTAACTGCAGAATTAAAACAATGTGAACTTCATGCAGTAGGGAGCTAGAAAAGGCAATCAAGACTTAAGAAGGCTCTCAGGAGGACTGATCAGTCCCCAACAGTTTTTGCTTATTCTGAAGCATGAGAACAGGAGCTCTCTCAGCAAAATTGAAAGCCTCTGTAACAGGAGACACTCCCTCATTCAGCGTGACATCAGCATGTGGAATTTACCATCGTCCTGGAGCAGGTTAGAAGGTCAAATATTGGAGCAAGCATTGAGAAGAGGTCTGGAGTTCCAGTAACAATATTTACAGTTATGCAAGCTAAAAAAGGTACCTTCAAATCCCATAAGCCAATAGCAGGATAAAAATAAATACGCTTTTCATTTCCCTACAGGCAAGGGCACAATTGCTGACCAGACTACAAGTGGTAATTGCATTAGAGAAGTTATACACCAGTTTTCCATAAATGAGACCTGGGACTGCTTTTTAGCAGCAAGAGGTATCTCCCATTGATCCACTTTCTCCCTTACAAAAATTCTCCTGTTCTGTGAGTTTCAAAGAAGTCTTTTTTCCCATTCTGACTTCTAGGAAGACCAGAAAAACCTCAAACTGCGCACAGAGAGATGTTAAAAGGAAATGGTGCTGAAATGGAAAAAAAGCCACAAGGCTGTAGAGCAGCCTCACCAGATCTATGACAGCCAGTCAAGTGCTAAGAAAATAGGTACACTGGAATGAAAATGTTTTAATTAAAAATATTAGTTTAGCTATTAAAAGATAAAACTTTGACATTAACTAATTTAAATGATGCTTTTTTCTCACCAGACACCTCTATCTGTGGCTTCCAAGTGAAACTTTCACCTTCCTCTATTAAACACCTGCCACTGATGAGGAACCAGGCAGAGACCAGCAGATGAGATACAACAGAGTACATCCTGAGATAGCTGGGCTCAGAAAAATATGTTTGGGATAGAAACAAATAAAACAACACAACAAGATCCCATCACCAGGAAACAAAGGGTTATAAATTAGAATAGAAGTATGGCTTTGATAGAAACACCCTGGCTGATTTATCTGCACTTCTTCCCACTGACTCTTGCCTCCAACCCTTCCACAGCGATTTGCAGGGGAGAGAGAGCAGGAGGGAGCCATACAGGATAGTTCTTCTCAGCAGCAAAAGACCCATTAAATCTGTTTAGCTGTGTGCCTCAGCTGCTGCTGTTCATGATGTGGCATCTTCACACAACCCCGCTTCATTGGTGTTTTAAGCTAATGTACCAGATTTTGAATGGGAGCCCCCAGGACAACATCAGCTACACCACTCCCACCACAGCAACAGTGACCAGGGGAAAGTCTGTGGGGAGCTGAAATCAGTAACACTCACACATATTGCCACAGCTAAGTCTGTCAGAGCCCCAGATGAATATTGCAGAACAGAGCAAAGATTGGGGTTGATATCAAGCAGTTCCAGAGTTTTATTAGGTTTATATTTTTATGTTTTCTTATTCATGAATGGGTGTTAGGTTCTGTATAAACGGGTCTTTAAGGGATGTGCACCGGATGAAATGTCATCTGTATTCGGACTGCAAAAGAGACCATATATTGTATGTTGCGTCTTTCTTTTTATAGTTTCTTACTCTTTGGGTAAAAAATTTTACAATCCTCTGGGATGAGAAGCAGAAGTAATACCTCACCATTTAGGGAATCATTCATACTTCAAAAGTAAAAAGAGTAAACAGCTAAAATAATCATTCTGGAAAACAGACCCTACACTGAAATTTTTTGGCAGAAGCTTCTTGGTGAATACCTTGAATGGAAAATACATCTGTGGAAATAAAGACAGGTTTGCAAGCAACTTGCAAGGAAAAAAAGATTTTAAGTAATTGCATAGTTTGCTTCCAACACTCAGTTTTTGACCATGTCTACAGCAGACAGATAAACAGTTAGCTACAGGCACAGCAGTGCGGACTTTTCCAAAATGCCCACAAAACAATTGGAAAGTACCCCTTACCTCTGTAAATCCCATCTCCCACATCCCACTTTCAGTTTAGACCTGAGAAGAGGATACGGGGAGCGTGTTCACAACTGGCTTAGACTTTCAGTATTTTGGGGAGTTTTTCTGTGGCTTTAACTTGTGCCTCAAGGCTGTGATGGGCTTATGAGCTCCCGATTTGGACATGTATTTGCCTGCTTCTGCAGCAACAGCCATCTTGTAATTTCTAGTGCTCTGGGACCTCTACTCTCCTTCAGTGATTTCCTAGAATGGTGGCAGTCTCATATCACCAGCAAAGCAATGTTCCTGCCACAGTGGGCTTGAGTAGTGCTATTTGGGTTCTGCAGTTTGGGCCTGGAGAGTCTGCACTGAGAGAGAAAGAGCCTTTCAGAAAAGAAATCTAAAATGTTTCAGAAAAATCCACTCCTGTGACACCCCTGTATGATGTATATAACTCAGTCATCAACAGTGTGAGGAGCTCATCTCACTGTGTTTTTAACTAAACTAGCCCACTTACTACAGCCCGTCAAACAGGATTCCACTCCCCACTCCCACAGGTACACTCCACTACCTGTGCTGCTCATTTGACCCTGGTAAAGCTGGCTCAGAGAGCTAAACTCGAAGAAAACTGATCACTTTTTGACAGGGTTAATGTTCTGGTTTGCGGTCCTGCAGTGGTTCCTGGGAAGATCTGACCATGCCAATGACTAGGACATGAGAGCATGTAGAGGTAACAGTGGCAGCCACTCCTCACTTCAGATGAGCAATCCCAGGTCTGGGTGTAGCCAGCGGAAGAAGCAGGGAAGGCCCTAAAAATAAAAATGATTGCTCTCACTGCGAGATTTCAGGCTGCTACTTGAGAGTAAAACCCTTTACAGGGTTAGGCAGAGGCTTGGGCAGAGAGATTCACTGTTGGCCAAAAATCAAACATGAAAGAGGCTATCACACTTAGGAGCAAGAGTGATCCCATGCTTTTCTCCCCCAGTTGCAGGGACCTGTAAATCTGCGTAGCATTACCTGTGCTGCTCCCAGAAACCAGCAGCCTCACACTAGAAGACAGAGAAGTGTGACCCCAACAAGCTGAGAAGATTTTTTCTTGCACTCAGTACTTATCAGTCCTCTGTTATATAGTCAGATGTGGCATTTCTCCTCTGCCTTATACATTCCTCCTGCTCACTCTACCTGGACACAGAAAGCCTTCCCACTTAGAGTGAATGTTCACTTATGCCCTTTCCAAACATGGGGATAGCATTTTTCAGTGCGAGGAACTAGACCCTAGGTTTTAGGGTATCTGGGGGAATTGAGGTAAGTGTGGAGTTAAATATACCCTCAGAGTTATCTCATGGAAATCAGCATCAGCTCGTCCCTCACACTCCACCTTGTTGAAGGACAGTGAAAGAAAAGTGTCAGTGTCTTTCTGAGAGAGGGAGCCTGTTCCCACGCCATGCACTGGACATGCCTGATAACCACGGCACAGCCAGAGCTCAGGCCACAGCAGGCACAGGGTCTCCCTCTGTGGGTGGGAAGCAGATGAAGTGGCACAGAACTCAAGGTGACAAGATGGTACCTGTGCTGCACGAGGGGTTGAGGGGTCATGCAGGGCTTTGTGTGGTCAGCGCTTATGCCCCACTGAGAGTGACAGCAAGTCAGCATGCCTATACCCTGCTTGGAGGTCAAGTTCAGCCAGTAGCCACACCAAACCATCCCAGGACAACCCTCCTGCCACCCCCATGCCGCCCCACCAGCTTGGCCTGGCCTGCTCATCGGCCACCAGTGGGACTTTCCTTGTTCCAACACCTCCTCCTCCTCAGCCACAACCTTGAGGGGCACCATCTCCTGCCATGCACCCGTTTCACACGTTAAGGCACAGATAGATCTCACCCACACTTGCACCTTGTAGATCTGAGTGCACAAGGAGTGGGCTTCTTAGTGAGTAATCATAAACCTGGTTATGGTGCTGGCAACACACTGTTCCCCTCGTTGGCCAACAGTAAAACCTTCCACTGACACATCTTTGTGAGTGGGAGTCCTCAGCAACATGAAATACCTGTTAAGCCACACCTAAATCGATTTTTGCGTCTTTTCTCAAATAGCTGCCCCACCTCAGCATCATTCCAGCCTGTGCCTAAGAGCTGAACCATGCATCTGCTCCTCCCTGCCCTCAGCTGACACACAGGTACAGCATCTGCACTCATTTGGCCACTAAATATGGAAGCCTTCAGTCCAAGGCGTCATTTCTCAGCTCTTCCTGTAAAATATGTGTTAATTTGTCATGTTTCTCTTCTGAGAACCAAAAATGGGCAGAGCTGCAGGCATACAATAACCACGCACTGAAGTGTGAGCTTCTCCAAGTACAAAAGGGCGAATGGACATTTTCACTGCCATTTCCCCATCCCTGCCTTGTGAGTCAAATGTTTATAGAACTGCCTCTGAGAAAAGGCAACACAAGAAATGAGCTCTACTACTGTAATCTAGACTGCCTCAGGTATGTAAACACCTAACAGAGACATTTGATTTGGACACCAGAGCGATGGAAGAGCCCATGTGCAGATGCTGCAAGATTCACATCACCAGTTACCATATACCTTGACACACTCCTTTGAAGTAGGCAAGCTATAATTCCTTGTCAAATTACATGAATCAGATATGTGACTCTGTAATTACAGCTGTGAAAACCATTATACTCAGGATCTTAGAACTTTCTAACCAAAACAACCCCTGGGGAAGAAATTTCTCATGAAGCTGCTTGGGTCAAGGTTCAGTGAGTGCTGGAAATTCTGGGGGAATCCTGTTGGCAGGTTTAGAGACATGAGAACAAGAAAATGAGATGATGTACTGCTTTGTGGATTATTCAGGCTCTTTTTTTTTTCCTTTCTTTCTTTCCCCCCCAGTATTTATGCTTATTTGCAGGAGTTTTCTCTTTTGCAGTCATGTATCTCCAAATAATATTTTGTGAGATTTTAAAAAAGCCCCAGATTCACCACAGACCTTTTTATGTGACAAAAATAACTGCTCCCACCAACCTAGCAAGAGCCAAAGGACAGCCACCATTCTTCTATAACCTATGCTTTACTGAGGAATGTTTGTGCAGAAAATAACAGCACAGAAATACTCTCCCATGACTTTTGTGAGAACCAAGTTCTGCTGCCCCTAGTTCTCCAAGCATGTTTTAAATATCAGGGAATTTAATTTCACAATCTCCACATGGAGCAAGAGGTGTTTCCCTGCCTATTTTACAGATATTAAGTTAAGGCAGAGACAGCTAAATGACCACCGGGATACCCAAGGACACACAAGTAGAAACTGACAGAAGCTGGAAGGCATCTCTGAGCATCTCTGGATGGGTGGATTGCCATGGAGTAACAATGTGTTCTGTGGTTTCATCTCTTACTGTTTAAATCCTTAACCTCCATTTTTTTTTTAAGAAACCATTAAAGATGGCTTCAGTCATCAGAGAACACTCTGTTACTTCACACAATGTAAAGAAGAACATGAACTGAAGCTGTCAATAAGAGACCACACAAAATTCCTTCCCTGCTGAATGTTAACTTCAGCATCAGTTTGGAAACAAATTTCAACGCACTTTGAAGAGCTCAGGCAAACAGCTGTGTTTGCACCTCTTTCTTGGTGGAGCTAAGGTCATGCTGAACCACCTTGGTGTAGGACACAAACCCCCAAGCCAAAGTGAAACAAGCTAGACCGTAACAAATTCTGACTCAGAATGACCATACAGGCTCTTGATGCAACTCTTGAACTTGAACTTTGCACCTCCTTCTGGCTGAATCAAGATGAAATGTTCCTACATGTCCCTGTGTGATTTCAGGCTATGGCCACACATTTTTTGCTGACTGAAGCTGAAGCAGGGAGGTTTGTCCTCATGACCATCATCAATTATTATTACTGCCTCCATGCAACTGTTTGAAGTAATCCCTCTATCAGGACTGTCTGGGCTAGGAAACCTCCATTACTGGGTGTCTAAGCTAGCCCAGATCATTGTGAAAGAACTTGTTTAGGGAATATGTCTGGGCAGAGACAGAAATAGCAGCTCCTTTAGACAGGCCTTCATCCATCTTACTGCAATGGGATAATTGTTTGAGTTCTTGAATATTTCTTGGCTGGTTATGTTAGCTGAAGACCTAGTTATTCTGTGATTACCAGAAGACCATGAGAAATACAATATGGGGTTTTCTTAACTTAGTTGTAAAAAAATAACAAAACCAACTATCAAACACAAATACAATAAAATTATTCCTGCATAACATAAGCACCCAGGTTATTTTTCATCCTTTGCCTATGATGATACCATGACTGACAATCCACACTGACCAGAGAGACATCCAGCAAAGGAAAAACATGCAACAATAAAATAAAATTTGCTGCTGTTTTCTTTTAACAGAAACAGATTTGAACTCCATCTTCATCTTCATGTGCTAGATTCTTGGGAGCTGATTCTGGACCAATTCCTTAGCCAGCCCCCAGTTTTGGCATGTGGTTGTGAAAAAGTTGCCGAAGGCAGTTGTGTCAAAGGGCTTTTACTTTGCTCTTAATGGCTCCACGTATAGTCTGAAGGAATCTGAAGCGCTCACGAAATGTGGTTTCCCCTCTGGTGTTTGCTGTTCAGCTGGCTCAGCAGCTCAACCATTTAAAGCCATTGTGAGTGGATTTAGCACTTGTGAAATAAAGCTGGCCTATTCAGACCCAGAGAGGAATGGGCAAAGTCCACCAGGACCATAAAAGCCCCTCTGACCTCCTTCTCATACGAGGAACCAGAGTGCAATAGGTTTTGAGGGAGAAAAGTAACTCATATCCAGGTGCAGCTACACAGATCTTGTGAGAAAGACATATGGACCTATAGAACTAAAAAACCCTGACATACACTCAGAGGAAACATCTTCAGCATCCCAGAAATAGAATGAGAAAATAAAAATGAAGAAGAATTAAAAACCACAACAAAACTAACAAACCGAAATCCATTTACCTGAGTATGGGGAGCAAATCATGAAGCAGAGAAAAACAAAAAATAGGATCACAGTCCCAGAAGAGAACTCCAACAGGTTGTGGTTCCACAAAATCACAGACTGTGAATGCTAGTAAGCCAAATAGGGAGAACAGATATAGAGGACTGAGTGTCCTGGAGGGCTCTGTCCCCAGAACCCAGAGAAGATGGAGCTCCCCACTTCACCCTAGTGTGAGCTACTAAGTACAACAAGAGGTGTGTTTTGTCTCTGAGCTGATCCAATGCTCAGTTATTCTGCTGAGACCATGGAAAAAAAGGAGATAACTAAAGCCATCTCTGATGTGGACAGCATTGCAGGCACGCTGCAGATCTGTATCTTTGTGCATAGGTCTGAACTCAGGACCAAGCTCAGACAGGCAACTCAAGAGCAGATGGCAACAGGTCTTGGTGGCTACTAATTTAATTAGTTTTTAGTTAGTGATGTTGAGTTGAGTAGCCTTCTGATTCATTTCCAACCCCCTCTGCACTACCTTCAGCCATCACCCTGAGTTACTGAACTAGGTCAGTCTTATGGTGTCTACTTTTTTGGGCTGTGGAAAAATGGCAGTTCTCTTATGGGTGCCCAGGTGGGGGAGCAGGCTCAGGATTTGGGTTTTGGCCAGCCTGGTGGTGAACTCAGGCGTTTACGGCCAGGGTGGAGCAGGGTCGTGCTGAAGCGCTTCCTCTTGCCTCACTCACACCACGCACAAACAGGGACATTATCTCTCCTGGGGGAGCAACTGACTCAGATGCTTGGCCAGCTGCAGGGAAAGGTGTCCCTGTAGTCACCAACAGCAAAGAATAGCTAAAACCCAAAAAGATGGATCACTCTGTGGCTGCAGATGATAACAATACATTCCTCTTTATTCTGATCCAAAAGCAATTTTTTCTTCCTTTGTTCCCCTCCCTGTTTTTTCCTATCTGTTGAGAGCTTGTTTCTCAGCTAGGAGCCCAGTCAGTCTGTTATTGCTGTGCCTAACATCACTTTTATATTCCTCCCATTTTTTTGTTTTACAAATTATCAAATTACTTATGAAAATTAAAGTTCAGCCAACTAAACCTCCAAGGAGATATGCAAGAGCAAGTAGCACTGAGCTTTACCTCAAACACTTTACAGTAAACCTGTATGTCCATGGATTGATAAATCTGTTTATGAAGTGCAGTTTGGGTATATACTGATGCAGATATGGCTGGAGGATACTGTTCCCAGCAGCTATTCTTAAATCAGAAGACACTGTCTCAAGTCCTATTCTTGACCTCTCTGAGAACTGAGGGACAGTATTTAGACAAGTAACTCCTCCAGCCCTATCAGTCAATTCCATAGAGATGATACATTTGTACCCTGCACACTGACAAAGAACTTCTTCACTTGTTATCATCTGCTCAGTGGGTGTAATTGTAAGGCTGATTCAGCAGAAATGAGAGCAATACTTGTGGGAAGTTTGTGTCAGGACCAGCAAAATACACAGGCTAAGAGAAGGCTGTGATTTACTGATCATAATCTTTGTATGGAAAGATCTACGTCCTTTAAAGGTCCTCTGCTGCTTCTGGTGCATTGTGAGGGCAGGTAAGGCTCTGTGACTCCTCTCGGTTAGGCTGTAGATAATATTTTGTGGACCCAAAATTGTGGGAATATTGTATTTGTTACAAAGCAGCATTCAGTCTCCCTTTTGCCTGAGGCACACATATTACATGTACAATCCAAGCTAACATGTTGATACATGTGAGCAGAGGGAAATTCACATTCTGTACTCAAGTGCTGCAGGAGCTGAGGTGTTGGGTGATGTATGAAATTGAGTTAGGGAGGCCAGACGGTAAGATTAAAAGGATAAAAGGTATTCAAAAGGCCCCAAAAAAACAAGACTGTTTGGTGCCAGGGTCAAGAACTGAGGAAAACAATTGCAAGGATTACACTAAATATTTATCTCCTTGTCAAGTAGGAATAAATATATAGTAAGAGTCGCTGGTCATGATAATCATATTACTAGATGGAAAGAAGCTTCTTTTGTCCACTTTCTCTGGTCATGCTAGCAGTAGCATTAAACAGACCATCAGGGTGCCCAAACAGCATATGAGAAACTGTGAATAAGAAAAAAAAGGAGGTAAAATGGCATTTCTTTTTGTTGGGTTTTTTTGTTTCCAGAAGAAAAAAAAATGCTGTAGTGAGCGCAGAGAAAAGTGCCACAAACCCCCAGAACTACTGAACAACATATTGACAGTAAAGCTGAGCTGCACCAACAAGGGTGAGCTCTGCTAGGGGAGGCAGAGACCAAACAGAATGGGTGTGATCAGAAGTGAATAAACCACAGGGATAAACTCCTCCACCACTTTGTGCTACAAATATGTAAATATTGCAATGCAGAACTTAAACTGGGAGCTAACACGAGCTGTTTCTCTGAGGAATGCCAATTAAAGACCATCACAACTGCCCTCCAAACACAGGCATCCAGTGCCTAGTCTGCCACACATGGTCCAGGCTTTTTCTTCCCCCTCCCTAACTCTTTCAATGCTCCCCAAACATTCAGGAGTTCTTTTGGACACAGCTTTTTGGCTGTCACTTTATAAGAATCCAGCTCGGGTACACAACGCATACTGAGTGAACCCCACTTGAAATCCAGGGCATTTGTTCTGCATCAGTGGTTCCCACTTCTTTTGTCCCTTGGTCATCTTGAGGGGAGAAACTACAGGATAAATGCCACAAATGGTGACAAAGGAATCAGAATAAACTTCAGTTCCTGCAAAATTTTTCTTTCCCACTCCAGGAATGTAACATGTTCAGTGATTGAATGTGAATGTCTTCGTCAGAACAGGGCTATATTTGCAGAATTTGGGCTTTCAATTGTCAGAGGAAAGGTTATTTTGCTTTAATCGCCTCCCATTCCCTACCCCAATACAGTCTCCTAGGAATGCCTCATTTGCTACAGCCCTTCCCAAAGGTCTCTCAAAGCACCATCTACTCAGGAGACCTCTGAAAAACACAATTGTCACTAGGGGGATTTGGGCCTCCCTTTAATTTCTGTCATGCTGTACTACAGCTCCTCATTATAAAGTTAGCTCTTAAAGGTTCTTTGTCTCTGCAGGGTTGAAAGTTGCTGACTGAATGTCTGGGTCCAATTTTCCACCAGTCTTCCTTTAACTGGCCATTCTCAGCTATGCAGAGTGTTTGCATAATGCTACAAGATCATTCACATCAATCTTATTTTACATTTTGAACCTGTTTTGCAAAGGGGTTAATGGAAAAACAAAACACAACCTGAATAATAAGTCACCAGAAAAAAACCACTACCCTAATCCTTTAATATAGAGCCTGAACAGCAGTTCTTTTCACAGAGGGAAGAGGGCTGACGTTTTTTCTAATCTGAGAATGTAACTCCCAGGGACAGTGTATGAGAAAACAGCAGTAATCTACAGAACACCCAGGAACAGTTGTTGAAAGATTCCCAGGGTGTTACTTTTGGCAGGACATCAGGTTCCAATAAAACCCACTGAAAACACTAGCCTAACAACAACAATAATAATATTTTACACAGATGAAGTGTCTTTTATCTAAGGGTCACAAAAGGCTTCTGCACATGATGAACGAGCTCCTTGAGGAGGGGTAAATGAAACTGATGCTCTGTAGATGTTGTCACTGATTCACTGATTTAGAAGAGTTGATTGCGTACAGAATGTTAAAGGGTACAGAGAGAAGAGTTAACATGCACAGACAAGCTTAGGAGCATTCTTTGTGTGAACTTACATAGACACTGTAATGCTTTTTTTAGTGTTTTCAGTAAATCAGCTGCTGACATTCCACATACACGATCTGAGCACCTGTACACAAATCAGGTAACCAAAGATTACACTGTGCAAATACACAAAGTAGTAGGTGAGATCATTCACAGATACTTGACTCTAATGTGAAATTCTATATACCATGCTTCAATTCCCTCTTGGCATGCTCTTATAGGCTTTCTGAGACCAGTCTGGACTTTAAAAATATATATATGTATATGAAAAATTAGAGGTTAGTAGTAAGAGACTGGTATAGACTGCTTGTGAACTGCTAGAAGTTTTGGATCCAGACCTCCACTTTGCACTGTGAGCCCATCTCTGCAGGGGAACCACTCCACAGTGTGGCTACCTTTCACAAATCCTGAAATTCTGCATCACTCTGGGCCACATATGAGTCTCAGCCTGTATTTCATATACCATACTGTGAAGATGTTCCTTGTGGTGTTATAGTGGTAAAATGTGCAGTGGAAATACAGCCTCTACTGCACCATTAACAGCTTTTATGGCTTGAATTGGACTACTTATGATTTTTTGGCACAAATATATCATCAAATGTTGTTGCCTTGACCTTACTTAAGTGACGTTAAGAGGACAACATCTATTGAGATAAGTGGTTTCTTTCCTCAGGGTCTCTCAGTGTACACTTCACTTGAGGATTACATCTTGCTCTTTGTAGCCATTTGCAGAGTCAACATCTCTCTTATTTCCCAGCCCAACGCTCTCCTCAGACAGCAAAAGCTGTTGAGAAGTCATTGTCTGTGTCTTGAGCATGAAATTCCTACTCACTGTTTACAAGAAGGAAATCATGTGAAACAAGTCATGTTTCCACTGTATCATAAGGATAAAAACAATAGCAATGAAGGTTTTGTCAAGAAACCCCCAGTTGAAGGCAATGACTAAGAACCAGAAAGATTAGATACCACGATGATCTAATAGCCTGCTGCTCCCAAAAGGGGGAAGCCCTGCTCTGCTTCAGCCTGTGACCCTTTGCTCCCTCCTTATCTCCGGCTCCCAGAGACACATCCCACCTCGTCCTTGTGCTGGCATTTGCCAAACCCTTCTCACAGACAGTTCAGCTCATTAAAAGCCAGAGAAAATGGCCTTTTTAACATTTATTTTATTTAAATTTAGGTCAGTTCAGTGAGCTGGATTGGCTCAGAACAGGGTCTCAGGAAAGCCAGAGTGCAGGAGAGCACAAGACTCATAGCAGGGGCATTTGCTCTGGACTTCTAGATCACCACAGCTACAAGGTGTGACCCTCAAACTTACACACAAGATATTCTATTGGTAGCAGTTTCTTTTTTTCTTATAGGTGACCACAGCTACTTTCTGAGATAATTTGGTCAAGTCAGGAAGGGGATTAGCAGAACAATTGGTGTAATTCAGGAGTTGTGTTTGACTACAAATGCAGAAGAGAAAATAATTCTGGGGTCTTAGAGCTGTACCATACAATACCACAAAAGAATGAAGAGGGGCAATTAGAATTGATGACACACAACTGGAATAGCTTTTATGGTTTGAACATACCATGATGGCAAGGCATCACAGCCACTAAGAGCTGTGTAATGCTTTACTCACTATCAGATATACCCACATGGCTTCCCTCTGGCTTGAAACAGCATCTATCACTAGGCTAAAACATACAGAAGCTCACCAAGCGTCATGAGTCACTGCAGCATTCAAGTCCATTTTCTCTGTCCAGTTTTGCTTGCCCTAGACATGGAGGATGCCCTCAGAATCCTAAAGAAGCTTCAGTGCCACCACTACTGGAGTGTTCTCCCCCCATCCTCTGCAAGGAGCATGTGCACTTGTTTGTTTCAGCACTCAGATTCTGTGCAGAAATGCGAGTTGTGTAACTGCTGCTGTCAGACTCAGGTTAAAAGCTTGCAAACTGGCCCTAGCAGCTGTATTCCTGAGAAAGTGAACTGTTCCCCTCTTTTCACATTTGGGTTTAGAACAGCCCTGTAGTTATGGTCAGAGGTTAGAGGGATTTCTGTGGTGTTAAAAGAATGTTTTGGAATTTCTCGTGCACCCATCTGCCCTCAAAACTCAGCAGATGACTCACTAGCACTCACCTCCATTTGTTACCAAGCTAAAACTTTTATCTGCTCGGCTCCTTGTGAAGTTCCACTCTGTATCTTTCCAGAAGCAGAGCCTGTTCCAATGTGAAAGAACAAACAATGTGGGAAGCGCAGCTCAGAATTCAAGTTTTCAAAAGCTCTCATGTTAAATTTCCGGCTGAGCTAACACGCACGTATTCACAGAGGCATTTGCACACATAAATCACAGCTTGCTTACATCTGGCACACTGCTTGGCACACTGTTTAAATGGGCTTCAGCTACTGGGCTGCATTCAGGCCTGCAGAGAATGTTGAAGAAGTTCCTTTGCACAAAACCTTACTGAGTATTTTGCTGATATTCTTTACGTATCAGGCTTACTGATGAACCTTCTGCAGCCTTACATTCATGGGAGTGTCAAAAGAAGGGCTTTTCATTCCTGGGAAGCAGAAAAGATATCTCCATATGCGAGATGTTGTTTGTTCACCTTGCACAGGTTTGAAGCAGTACTTGCAAGTGATGACTATTTGACCAAGTTTCAGTTTCAAGTAGAGCAGTTATCTAAAGCAGCAAGTACCGTCTTACCCAGACTGAAGAGTTTATTGCAGCCTCACAGAAGCAGCTCAACATTTTGCTTACATATTCAACCCCAAATATAGAAGATACAGCCAGGGAAGTGCAAGCTGAAAATACCAACCTCGTGCCACACCTAGATTACTCTTATTACCTTGTACCAGAATAAGTGCACATCAAGTGAATTTTTCAGAGTAGTTTGTGAAAATTCCTTAGTCAGTACAACATCAATCATAGCTCTTTCAACTATAACTTTTTTTTTTTTCTCTGAAAGTGGGTCAGATTCCTTCTGGGTCCTAAATGACAGCTTTTCAGAAAGAAATAATTTTACTCTTAACCTGTAAATTTACAATCTGGTCGGAACTGCTTTTGAGTTATGCAAGTCCAGATCTGTACTTCTTTCATAATTGTCTACCATGGTAACAAATAGGGCAGCACCATGACTGGTCCCTCAAGCTCTGTACTTGTGCCAAAGATAACCAGATATACTGGCATAATTAATTTTGATGCATTAATAGCACTACAGTTTTTGTCTTCACCAGCCAGAATATTTGCCAATAGGATTTGGCAAACATAATTTAACAAAGTCCTTTCCTCTGTTAAGAGGAAGACCACTCCCTGAGTTTAGAGAACAGGAGAGGAATCTTCATTAAGGGATTAATCATCTCTTTCTAACTCCTGCAAAAATTCACACTCCAGGCTCTGATTTAGTTACACACAATAACTGTGGCTTGCTAATTAAGCAAAACACGGGCATTAGCTGCCTTCTTTTAGGCTTTTAAACTGCTGATTTGAAGCTTCTCTCAGTGTGAGAAGCATTTCTAAATATCTAAAGTGTGATACAGCAAGGACATTTGCATCTCCAGCCAAACCCACAGAGGCTGGAAAGAAAGGCAAGATTTACATTCAATACCTCCACCTACAACCCAGAGGACATCTGGAAATCTTCAACTCCAACCTCTACTCTATGAGAAAGGGACCTCTCCCCATGGGTAAGAAGCAGATTCACATTTTGACTCTATTTGTTGTCACCGAGGGGGCTTTAGCTTGAAATTACATATTCCCTTCTCTGACTTGTGTAGGAGACAAAGCAAGAAATACTCCAGAGACACATGAAGCTGACACTTAAAAGGCCTTTCTGAACCCTTCTGAAGTCTTGTCCTGGTCTTTCACTTGAGTTCCTAACAGGTACCTTGCTTTTCAGTTCACACAGGTTTTCTGCAAAATCCTGAGACGCCCTATTTATTGTGAACTGAGATCAGAAGAAAATGGTTTCTCCATCTTACTTGAGATGGACAAAAAAAGTACTTCACTTCTAATTCCAGAGTAGACTTCAATGAGTCCTACTTATTTTATCAGTCCAAATAAGGCTACTTTTATTGTAGAAATATGATAATTTACAAGGGTCAGTCCACCACATGTGCTGGATATTAGTCTAGTCCCCAAACGCTGCATGGCTGGAGTGATAGCTCATCTTAGCTTGATTAAGACAACATTTCTTCTAATAACTTGTTATTAAGAAATATGTGATTAACTTTGGCTTCAGTACTCTGCAAAAATTTATTTTCCCAATTTCTTTCAGCCTGGACTGGATTTGGTAGCAGTTTTGAACTATACAATTTGATGCCAGCTTAAACTTGGTTGCACCAACAGCCTTTTTGTCCCCAAACTTTCACTTTCATTCACACCCCTTTATGCTACCAAGACTTACTAATCCCTTTGTACCTGCAGAATTTCCCTCTAAAAAGAAAAAAAAAAATAAAAAAAATTAAAAGCACACAAAATCACTTGCTGTACCAAGCCAAAGCTTTCAGGAATACATGGCAGCATGGAAAACATTCGGAGATGTGAGTAAGAGGAAATGGATGAGGAGCCTGGAGGCAGTGGCAGCATGGGCACAGGAGCACGGCGTGAGCAGGGGCAGGCCTGGAGGCACCATTAGGCAAACAAGGCACGTGCAACATGTCCCCATCATGAGGGGTTCCATGGGGAGCCACGTGATGCTTTTCTGATTGACTTTGATGAAGGGATGCTGAAAGTAGATAGTTAAATCATTTCAGCTGGGACATCCTCAACACACAGTAAACATTCACAGGGGAATGGTCGACTCTTTCTGCGCCCTCAGTGTCAAGACGCAGCAGCTCGTCGGTCAAAAACTCGCTCTAAAGATGATTGTGGTATGTAGAGGCGACTGGGGGGAAATGGTGGTGGGGCAGCATCTGCTTTACTGCTCAGGGACTTTCAAACACATCTGTAAGACCTGCATGTTGCATGACCTCCTGCAGAGGTGGCAGGAATGGGTTGGGGGTGGTCTTTGGAGCGGAAAGAAGTGAACAAAAAGAAAACCATTTGTGCTGGACACTATTAAACTTCATTATGGTCTATCTTTCTATGGGATCCTGGATTCCCTAAGGAAAAGAATTGCCAGGAAGGTCCTTTCTGTACAATTTTCCCAGGTAGCTGCAATAACTTCTTTCGTATGGAGATGTCATTTCCACAAGGCAGTGATTTCTCAGTCACTTCAAGGATATATCCCGGAGAGTACAGACATGCAAGCTGTCCAGAAACACTAGGAAGTCCAAATGAAGCTGCTCGTTCATTTAACTGTCAAGTATATAGCCGATGTAAGAAGTGCTTTCTCCATTTCCCCCTCCATTTCTAGGTGTACTCCAAGGGATTAAATGCAGTTTTAAAAGCACTTATGCTCTGTGTGCAGTAGTAGCCACCTCTTACCCAGCTGTAGCTGGAAAAGCTGAGATCCACTGCAGTGATTCTGCTAACATTCCAGCGACCTGACTATCCACAGGGACAGACTATTTTTGATAGCAAGCCCTCAATTCTTCATTTTGTAGACCCAGCTGGCCCACAGAGGCTGACATCATTTGACCACAAAATATAAGATACTAACCACCAAATTTTTGCCAGAGTATAATTTCATATCTGAGCACATTAAAATTTCTTTTGGAATCAGTGTCCACTATATATGCTATTATTCATCAGTGGCGTGAATTCAATATCTCTATACAATCAGCCAGTAGGTTTTTTTCTATGGATATATTTGCCAAGTTGAAAAACCAGAAAAAATTTAAACCCTTTCCAATGTGTTTCCAACTGCTGGATGATGTTTTCTGAACCACATTGTTGAGCTGTGATGTAAATTAATGAATATTCTCCTGAGCAGCTGCTATTCAAACAGTTATTCTCTGTTTTCTTTTTTGATTATGATCTGTAAACCATTGAACATGAACATTATCAAGTGGGGCTACACATATGGGACGATCTGGGCTCATCAAAAAGCAAGTCATAAGTCAGTTATGTATTCCTTTCTAGACTGGAATGATTTTTACAGTCTTTTTTGGAATGAAGAGTACTATTGAAACAAAAAACGTCCACCTTTCCAAATATATGCTGGTGTTGCTATGGCCAGTTTGACAACTGTGACATATGCTTATTTCACAGGAAATTTGGGGGGTATCTGGTTTTCTTTCGCTATTTTTCCCCCTGGGCAGCAAACTGTTCTGAAAGAGCTGCTGATAAAATATTGAACAAGCATTGTTAACATTTACTTGCAGAAATATAACAGCTCAGCTATAATTTTTAGTCAGAATAAGATCTTGATATGGAATCATTTTCCATTGGAAAAAGACAGTTCTAATAAAAAATTTCAAAACTCTGTTGAGAACACAAAAATTTGTGAAAGTTTTCCACCTAAATGTTCCAGAATGAGACATTGAATCTTTTTACTTTGAAATGGCTCTTCATTTGTACTTGATTGTCCCGGTATTTTATGTTAGAAAACATTTATAATATTGTTGGAGTAGTTGAAACATTTTCTCTCAATGAAATATAGATATTTTTTCCACTTTAACTTTTCTTTCCCGGACAATTTTGAAGCACTTAGCACCATCCTTCCAGAGCAGAACAAAATGGAGTGCATGTAACTAAGTAATGAGTGCATATTACGCACCCTGCTCTGGATCTGAGCCACACAGGGTCTGGATCAGTTACAGTTTTCTGCTGAAAAGCTTGGCTCTTCACCTCAAGGCTGCAGGGACTCAAATGCTCAGCTTTGGACATTCTGCAGCTCAGACTTCAGTGTAAGAGCATTGGCTATCCCAGCTGTATCTATACTCGCTGGATTCTGCAGCACTAGTACTGTCAAACTGAGTGTGTGGTCTTAGTAAACACAGAGGGAATTCCAAACTCCGTAGCAAGATATCTCAAACAAACACCTTGTCCCTATAATGCACTGATTAATAAAATAGAAGAGTTCAGATTTTATGGGACTGTTGTGGGGAGGGCTGAGATATTCTGCACAAAGTGTTTTCCTTTCTTGATCTTGAAAAACAGGAAGATTTAAAAGCAGGCAGTTATCTACTATGTAGTTATTGATTATATGTAACTATTGGTTGAGATGCAAGTTTTTTCCAGCTGAGCAGGACAATTTTAACTACACTGCAAGAAATTCAATGATGATTGCTAGAGCATGTAATTGAGGCTGTTAAAGGTAAATGCTGGCAGGAGCTGGATATTTACCACCCAAAACCAGCTACTGCTCACACTGTTCCAACACATACAATCAACGCCCTTCTAATCTGTTCTCAAAAGGTTTATCTCTTCATAGAATGGTTAGTTAGGGTTGGAAATCCCCCTGCCACAGGCAGGAACACCTTCCACTAGACCAGGTTACATCCAGCCTAGCCTCGAACACTTTCAGGGATGGGGAGTCCACAACTCCTCTGGGCAGCCTTTTCCAGTGCCTCACTGCCCTTACAGTAAAGAATTTCTTTCTAGTATCTAACCTAAATTTACCCTCCTTCAGCTTAAGGCCATCCCACCCCTGCCCTGTCACTGCATGCCCTTGTGAAATGTCCCTCTCCAGCTCTTTCATAGCCCCCTTTAGGTACCAGAGGGTGCTCTGAGGCCTCTCCAGAGCTGAGCAACTCCAGCTATCTCAGTGTGTCTCCATAGGACCTCCAGCCCTGTGATCAACACAGTTGCCTCCTCTGGACTCATTCCAGCAGGTCAACACCTTTCCTGTGCTGGGGGCCCCAGAACTCCAGGTGGAGTCTCACAAGAGCACTGATGCATTGCTTCAGATGGCTTCAGCGTAGAAGAGTGAAGCAGAGGAATGTTTATGTTCAGGATTTGACTGATAGTGACCGTATCTCCGCTGCTGTGTTTTGATGTTACTCCCAGCTATGCAGATATCTCTGTAGATGTTTGTTATCTGCAGCTTGGCAGGGCAGGCTTAGCTGCAGTGCTGCAGCCAGATGGATTTCATATGCTAAAGTCTGACCTCCAAAAGATGTCACATGTACTGGCATGCCATGGGCTCTTAAGTAGTTATTCAAATCTTCCTAATTCATCACCATCTGCAATTTATGAAGAACTTCTTATGTTCATGAAGCCACACATATGACTCTCCTCTGGTGCTCTTGGTTATTCACACACTTGAAAGATCCTACAGAAGGACCTTGTGCATTGCTGAGGCCAAGAGTTGGACATTACACCTTCAGGTGCTGTTACACAGGTGCATTCTGTCAAAGTAACCACGGCAGGGAAAGACGAATCCAGCAGATCCCTCATGTGGTTCAATACCCATCCAGCTTGTCATGCAACTGCAACAGTGTTAGTGTAGTTGCACAGCCTTTTCAAGGGACATCAACTTATTTATGTCCCTTTGCACAATCCTGCTGACCAACCATTTCCATCTTTGGGATTTCTTTATAACTAGGTGAGTCAATTCAACAAAAGAAAGTTTTGATGTCAGGATATAACCAAACCTGAATGATGAACTGCCTTTACTCTCTATTTAACTCTGCAATTTATTGTCTTTTAAAGCCATGCCAGATTATTTATAGAGAGGAAACTAATATAAGATACAGCTATGTGGGAGAGATTTTAAAATGCATGCTCTTCTCTGGCAGGAAGAGAAGCAAAATTAGAGAAATCACTTCAGGGAAAATACAGCTTCCTTAAAAAAAAAGAAAAAATCCAGTACTAAGAAAAATGTACTTTGTCATCATCAAATGGCAAGGTCCTTATAAGCACCCTTGGGTTTGGAGACTCTCAAATTTATGCTTTTTGGCATTCATATCCTGATACCACAGAGCTGTCTGAGCAAAGATATTACACGGATTACTTGATTAAACTGAAGAATTGACTAAGTCTGACTTTACCCACAATGTAATAGGTTGGCAGAATAACAGCTGTATCAGCACCAAAGCTGACTCAAGTTTACCAGTGTACAGCAATACATTTGAAAAGTTTAGGAAGAGAAACAGACACTCATGAGTCCTTGGGGATCACTGAATTATTCAGTGTCACCTTCTGTGTAAGGCTGATGCTGTATCACTTTGCTGCCTCTGTACTGAATCCAGTAGCTGGTATTTGACTGGAGCATATAAAGGTGTCACATCTTGAATTAAAGATTTCAAGAGATGGAGAGTTTATCCCCTCTCGGCAAGTTATCTTGTCTTAATTTTCAATTTAAACTTACCCTAACTCAGCTTCCTGTTACGGGGGGGTGTGGGGGGGGTGTTTATATAATTTCTCCAGCAATAATACAAAGTTGGTTTAGTACCAGATAGACTCCATGCTACTTACTAAGTCTGAATTAAGGTGTCTTTTAAGTAGGACAGTTGGATCTCTTTCATTGCCATTTGAAGGCATTTTTTTAGCATTTCATAATTTGTATGTTTTTTTTCCTGTACACTCTTCAGATTTTATGGATTTCTCAGCTGTGAGCAAGTTTCTCATGTTATTGCAATATTAAACAAATTGATCTTATGAACACAGCTCTGCTCCTGTCATCACTGTAGAACTGCCATGTCCCACAGCAATCTCAAGTTAAGCTCTATTTCCATTAGCATTCTTAAATTCTGAAGCACTGCTTTCCAGTTTTATGATTCTTAGTGCTCACAAGCTGTATTCCCCTTGTCTTGTACCTAGTAATTAATGAAAAAAATAGATATTAAAATGCTTACAGTAACCTTGATCTATTATTTCATGCCATATCAATGCAAACTGGCGTGGCAGAGTTACCTGGCATATGACCACATTGATTGGAATTAAATTACTCATACTGGTTAAACTGAGACTGGTTTCACTTTGAGACACACAAAGTTAAATTATTTCCTCTTGCCTTCCCTGTCTCCACAAATAAATATGAATAAGATTTTTGTTTAAAGTATTAATCTTAATTACTCCCTTAGCTGTATTTTTAGCCTCATGACGTGCATGCCATCCACACATTCTACCTCTCACATACTCTGTTCTTCAGGCTGCAAGGGTCTTTCACAACACTTATTTTAAGCCAGCTTTGGGCTCAAGAAATGACATAGATAAAATTACTGAACTGCCTCAGCAGCAGTCAACACATCCATCCTAGTCTGGATGGTTCCAGCTCCAGCACTCAGCATCTGTGCCAAATACAGCTCCAGCACCAACTGATTCTGGCCAACAGAGCACATCACTGGGGCTGATAAAGGGCAATAAATCTGGCAGGGCATCATATATCACAGTGAGTGTTTTCAAATAGCATTTTCTGAAACAACAACAACAACAACAACAACAAAAAAATGCCAAAAAAGCCAAACCTCACTTTATACTGGGCATGTTATGGTCTAGTCCCTTTCCTGCTCCTGTATCCAGCTTTCCTAATATTTGCCCTCTGCTATCAAAGGAGATGGGCCAGGATTATCCAGGTCATCTTGCTTTGCCTCTCTTTGAGTTAACTCTCCTCTACACTCAAAAGTTTCCTTATTGTTCAAAGACACAGCAAGAGAAAGCTGTGCACCTCATGCAGCTCTCTTGCTTATCAGGTGCTGTTTAGGCATGCTGGGGTTTATTTTTTTCAGTCTTTATGGTTGCTGTTGTTCATCTTTCTTAGCTACTTGTGGGGGTTGGAAGGTAATTCTGCATTCCCATGATTCCTGATTACATCATCCTGATTCTTTCTAAACACAAAAGGGAACTATTGAGTATTTCTGCTGTTTCTGAATCATTAGGACTTTCACCATCTTCTGCTAAGCCAGTGAGATATACTATTGTTAGGAATTATGTTATTGTTGTCATCTTTTAAAATGCCTTACTCTTCTTAGGCTGCAAGGTAGAGGTTTTTGCTCCCTTTCAAGTATTTCTCTTCTTTATATTTCTACAGGCTCTAATTTACATAATTGCTGCCTCTTTCCTCTTTCTTCTCCTCTTCCCCATTTATCTGATATATTTTTAATAACTGCCTTTACTTCCTCACTTATTAAGGAGGTGCCACTGACCAAAGATGTCCTTATTCATGATTATGAAATTGGGGGTTTTAGTCATCTAGTAAACTTTCCTAGAATAACTTCCAGGTTTCATTCACATTTTCCTGTCTAAATCTCACAACTTCTGAATTTCTCTTCCCAACCACTTTCATTCACCGTTTTCCGGGTCACTTTGTGATATAAGCCATTGGGAGCATCAGACACAAGACTAGATAGAGATGTAGAAAACAGCCTAGAAAGAAAATCATGTTCTTTCCTTGGGCAAGTTAGAAGCAAGATGAAAAGCTCTTGGTTAACATAATAACGGGAAAAAAGGAGATTCTCAATGCCTCTTCAGAATATGCTAGACTAGAGTCCAGTTCCTGTTCTCATTTAGTCTAATTAGGCAGTCATTACCAGGAGTTACTAAGCTTGCACTGGCAGTGTCTTTTCTAGGAATTAACCAGCTCTACTCAGTTCAAAAATTATTGGAAATATGGTTTTAGACATTATTACCAAAGAAATGAGAGGCTACTGGGAAAACTAGATTAAAAGGACTAGAATTTCAAAGAAGCACTAAAATACTGAATACTTACTCATCCCAATTAAACCTCGCAGAAGCCTGTGCTTTATTAAGAGCATTGATGATTAAATGTGCTGTTATGTTGAACTGGGGAGAATCATGGGGGAAAACACTAAGGCGTAGCATTATCTTGCCAGATATTTAGGAACACCTTTGTGAAAGATGCAAAATGTGTAGTGTCCACGAAAAAACTAACACCAGATGAATGAAGTTGACTAGTTGATGCTCCTCCTCCTTGTTACATGCTGTAGTTTGGGAATTATGAGGAAAAAAAAGAGTAAGTGTTCCTGATGATACAGAAATTTATTAGACCTGAAAGGGCTAATGATTATAAGATTAGAGTCTTGATTAGAATTCACCACTGATTTAGCAAAAATGCGGTAGGAATATAAAGCTGATTCCTGGCAGACTGTAGGTAGAATAACACACAACAAAAGGAGCACCTAACGCTGTGTAAGCACAACTCCTAAACAGCTTTTCTGGTTTTGTTTGTTTGGGTGGTGTTTTTTGGATGGTTGGTTTTTGGTTTTGTTCCTGTTTTTTCCCCCCCCTCCTTAAACCAAATCTACTGCAATAGCACAAGGGAAGAGGGGGAAAAAAGGAAAAAAGTTTCAGGAAAATAGTCTTCCTAATAAACGTTATACAAACTTTGCGCCAACTTTATAGCTACTTTCTTGATTTTAGTACTGCTATTTGTGAGGAAATCAAATAGAGTAGAAAACAGGTAAAAATGTCTAGTGGCTGGGAAAAATTAAATCAGAGGGAATCAAGGCTTTGGGTTATGAAGCAAACAAGGATCTGTCATGAGGAAAATGACAACTGCCAACCTTAGGAAAAGGCTTCTTCATCCCAGGCATGCTGCTGTTACTTCAGGCCATATAACATACAAGGGCTGAGTTTTGTGTTTCACTTATTATATTACAAGAGAAGTAATTCCAGTGCAGGAATAAAAAAGGTGAATTTTTTTTTTTTCCCCTCCCCCATCAAACCAGCCTCCTCTATTAGTTCACTTTGAAGTTTTAAATCTCTGTCTGGACTAAAATAAAACCCATATACTTCTATCTCCACTGGAGTACAATTTAGTTATCTTGGAAACATGATGACGAAATGATACTGCAACTATTTCTCAGTTATAGTGAAACCAAGAAAGTTTTATGGGAAAAAAAAAAAAAGTTGTTTAACTGGGGCAGAGAATGGAACTAGCTACTAAATATTTTACTACAGAAAAAGATCTGGAACATAGACAATTTGGTGCAGCAGATTTGGTTTTCAGTGCTATTGGCAATTCTGTTTTCAAAATTAGGTCATTTTCTACAAAAAAAAAGAAACATTACTAAGTAACATATTTGGAGATTATAGCAGTGTTTAAAAGCACACTGCTCTCAAGCTGCAGTGTATTTCACATCCTATGGATATTGGTTTTCTACATACAACAGTTTTGTCAAATTGGAGTGCTCATATTTAACCTCATATTTATCCTTCCCTATACCTGAAAGCTAAATTAGAGCCATCACATTGTCATAGTTCCCTAAGACACTGTTGCTTGGCTTCCCCCCTCCCCCCACTTGCTCTTCCTTGAAATAAATTTTCCCATTACTTAAGTATTTGGCTTTTTTTTTTCCTGGGAAAGACTCTCCTACTTTAGAAATCTTGTATCTATATATTTCTATCTCTAGATATGTCTACACAGGGCACATGTATTGGTTCTTATATACCAAAAACCCAGGGGTGACTCTACAACACTTGCTCTCTACCCTAACAGTGATTTATCCTTACTTAACCTTTGACATCTATCTTTAAAACACACCTTTGAGACCTCTATGAAAAATAAATCTCTGAAGGCAGTTAAACATTGCAGGAGGTTGTTCGGAGAGGTCTTGGAGACTCCATCCATTTAACACTTCAGTGATATGATCCTGAGGAACCCCAGATATCTTCACAACTGGTCTCGTTTTGAGCAGTGGATTGGACCAGATGACCTTCAACTGGTGTTTATGACTTGATTCCCTCTTACATATGAAAATAAGCAAAACACATGTTAAAGTATTTTCTTTTCCCCTCTTAAGAACGGAGAGAGATGTTTTTTAATGTTCTCCTGTTCAACATGCATGTCCTCATATAATGTTCCTGCCAGGACCACTCACTTCTCCAGTTGTGCCAGTGAAAGGTGACTATTTCCTTTAGAACCAGGAGCAACAACATATCACATCTGGATCTGAGTTCCACTAGCAAACGCAAAGCGGTGCTGGGGTCATGCATTCTGGTTCAGCTGGTGGCGATGTCTGGGGTGGCAGCAAAGCTTGGCAAGGTCAGGACTAAGAGCAGACGTGCAACAAGAGCTCATGCGGCAGGCAGGGCTGATGTACCCCGGCGCTGAAAGCTTCAAATATGCATGCTGTTGCTTTGAGTGGAGCATTGTTCTTCCATGAGACTGGCCACAGAGGCATCTTCCCCTTGACAGAAATACTGTTCTTGAGTACGTGAAATAATTATGAGATGAATATGAATTGAAAGTGCACTTCCTCTTGACCTACTTCCCAGGCAGGGAAGCACAGCTTGATACCCTCCTGTTTGGAGAGGTAAAATTATCTCTGCATTCCCTGGGCTCCGCACAAGCCTCTATTGTTTGGTACCAACCACATGGCTAATTATCATGCCTACTACGCAGTCTCTTATAATGATTTCCTTCCATCTCCTGTCAACACCCAGGCTGACTAACCAAACTGGTTTCTTTGGAGAGAAGTGTACCTGTTTACCCCGTCAATAAATACACCTCTTTTTTGTTTGTACTGTGAAGGTAAACATGCAGAATGGTAGTGCAAGCTGGCTTTGGGAAAGTGGCCGACCATTCCAAGGTGCTCCAGGACTGTGTGCATCACATTCCTTCCTTGTTAAGTGAATAGACCTCTCTTTACTCACATGGCTGCAGGATGCATCTTTTTATTTCACCACAAAATCAATTACATGTTGCATTAATACCAGGTGGGCCCCAAGCCTTTCTAAGTCCCACAGCAGCTCAAGGCTTAGAACAGGAAAGTGATGCCACTTGTGTGACAATCTCCTTGCATGAAGGAGGTAAGCTCCAGAAATAGAGCTTTGGACACAGGGGCCTTCCTGTACCTTCAGAGAGATCTGTGGCTCTTATTCTGGTGTCTGTAAGGAAGTACAGAGGATGCCCCAGCACTGCTCTTCTGGCATTTCCAAGCCACCAACTGTGCTGGCATTGTGAGAACTGCTGAGAGGCTTTGTTGAGTTTGGTCTTGGGAGTCCTTGGATTGACAGGCAGTGATTACTGCAGGTCATTTCTTTCTCCTGGGGAGGGCCTCCACAGTTCTTCCCTCAAAAGTAACTGTTTGTAAAGGGAGAAGCTGCTGGGATTTTCTGCCCTAGATAAACCACTCCCCCACCACAAAAAAAAAAAAAAAAAAAAAAAAGAAAACA
>JAWWEU010000040.1:67561472-67602604 GCA_035583155.1 Acropternis orthonyx | reverse complement strand
AACCACCCCCCCCCCCACAAAAAAAAAAAAAAAAAAAAAAAAAGGGTGCTGATAGTTAAAAGAAATCCTGCACTGAGTGTAAGTCTCATACCTGATGTCTTGCTGTAGCAGGGTATTACTGTGTCCAGGCTGTGAGTACGATCACCAAAAGTATAGAGAAAAGAAAGTTCAGCAATAGAGCAAACAGCAGGCTGTGGAGATCCTGAGCCAAGTCAGTAAGTGTGTGCAGACCTACACAGCATCCTGCAGTTGCACCAAGTTGGACTGGAAGCAATAGGAGAGCAGGGTGTTGCTAAATGATTGCTCAGTTAATCCATAACTTGAATAAACCACACAGAGATAAGTGATATGATGATGCACAAATTGACAGAAGAAAATCTCAATTCCAACTTCACAGGCAGAGGTCTGTAGGTCACAGCAAAGCAAATTTATGCTAGGAAATAATCTGATCACGGGTTGTGGTTTTTTTCACATATATATGACACCAAAGATAATAGCACTTGCTGCAAACTTCACCCAGGATGAATTGTGAATCAGGGCACATGAATCACCTGCCAAACCCTCCGGTGCGTCAGTGATAAGAGAATACAAATTCAAAAGTGCAGGTGCCATATCAGCAGCTGGAGTGGAGCTGACAGCACAGCCAGAGACAACCACCATTCCTGAATTCCTTCCTGGCCATGGTTTGAATGTTTCATCTCACTTTTCACATTCAGATATGACACATCTGAGTGATGTGACCTCTGTGACAGATCTGAAAGTCCATCTGAGTTCTCTTGGCTTGTCATGATTGGCAATTTCCTTCAGTTTGAGCATCCATAGTTGTTGCTAGTCTTGAACGTCACTAACTAAACCTCTTACAACTACCAGGTGTGTCCAGTGACCAAGTTACAGTTCTAGATTTGTCTAACCTCAGGGGGGTTTGGGGGACTTACCCCCACCCGCCCCCTCTCCCCAATGTAATGATTTAACACTCTTCCTCCAGAGGACCATTCTGTTATCAGCAAGGTTACTGAACAGGGAAACTCCTTGAGTGAGATTAATCCACAGGAAAATGATTCAAAGGCATTGTTTTGGTTGTCAAAGCAAGCACAGCTTCAGCTGAACTGGGCTCCAATTATCTTCATTTATTTTTGCAGCCTAATTAAATGCATCTTAATTAATTAATTACACTAGAGAAGACTACCTCAAAACCACACAAATGCTGAAAGCATGCCAAATCCAAAACCAACAGGAGTTACTAATCAGCACCCCTGGACAGACACACACACACAGGGGGCCTGCCCACTGAGTGCCTGCTCCTGTTTCCCCCCAGGGCCAGTACAAGTTTTCTTCCCCACAGCTTTCAGCCGGGACACAGCTGGCCATGGAGCCAGGTACACATCGAACAGGTCCCTGGCTAAAGCTACTTTCAGGCAAAAGGCCATTCCAAAGCCATTTGCTTAAATGTTGCTTTGGCTTCCCCAATGCAAAACACTTCCTGTGACACTAGATATACCAGCATAATGAAGCTTGGAGTTTATTTCCACCCACCTCCTTTCAACTGACTAGAGAGATGTCAGACAATATAACTTTCAAAGGGCATTATTTTTCTGCACTGTTGGCTGGAACAGCTGCCTAAGCAAAGTATTGTGGCTGAGAAGTTCTCACTGGTTATACTAGAAGTTCCGGCCCTGTTAGGCTCATTATAAAGAACAACACTTAGCTTAATGGTTAGGAGAAACCAGTATTAATTTTGGAGTGGGGGATTTATATATGAGTTATAGCTCCCATGACAGATAGAATGCTGGACTGGATGGATAACAGCATCAAGGTCTGATGTCCTACCCCTATGATGGGAGACAAACCCAGGCAGGACATCTTGGCTCCACTAGCCAGGCAGGAACCAGCCCTCTGACCTCCCTCCCCACACATCTGCTGTTTGCAGAGCCTTCTCACAAGCACAGCTTCAGCCACATGAGCTTTCCCAGTAGCCCACGAATGCTTACTAACCCATTCAATAACCTAGAAAGGCCTCAACAGTTTTGAAACACCAAGCCCCATTCTCAGGCTCACTCAATCTATTTTTGAGATGTGGTTCCCGAAGCTTTTTCATCTATGTCTTGGTGATGATGCATGTTTGTTCTCCCACAAGATCTGAGACAAGCAGACCTTCACCATTTAAGGCTATACAGGAAGACTCCTTTCCCAGCACAATTGCTCTGAATCATTGTTTTAAAAACTGAAATAGGAGAATGAAGTTTGTGCTTGCTTGCATTCTGTGCTCTATCAGTAAGTGAGGTTGCACAGAATTTAGGTTAAGACCAATTCTATTTCTGAAACACTCTCTAATCTGATCTTTAGTACTCATTTTACATAAAATTGAGCAGCCACAGCAACAACTGTATGAGAAACTGAGCCCAAAACATAATCCTTTCTCCAAGCTCTACTGTGGTGCCTTCCCTGCAGTGCAGGGAAATTTCAGACTTCAGGAGGGTACTATTGACATTCAGAGCATGTGGTGGTAAAGCAGGAGAGACAGTTTTAATAGAAGAGAACTTTTATGGGAAGAATGTGTGTCACACAGTCTGTATCCACTATTCAAAAGAACACAATCTAAGGCTTCAACAACTATTAAAAAACCCATCAAATTTAATAAGGACCAGTTTTACATGCATGACCAACTTCTGAAGTAGATCCTTTTACAGAGTTTCCCTCCCAAGCTTTGTTGTAAACATTACTCACTGTTATCTTCCAGTCACAACTTAATTCAGGGTCTTGTGTGTTATTTCAACACCACATAAAAGCAAAAAACTCTAAAATAGATGATTAGTAGAAGGAAATGGAGGAAGAGAATGCTGTACAGTAAGTGCATATTTCTTTTACTCCATAGATGCTTGCAGCACTCTTCTTGAATGAGTTATATCAGCATCTTTGAAGACCAAAGAACTATGCTTTCTGAACTCTTTGCCCTTAGACTCCAATGTCTGCTGTGTAGTTGGTCAGAGAAGCTTCCAAATTATTCCATACACTTTTACAATACCTCTTAATCTGGGACCATTCAGAAAGCATATAAGCCTTTCAGTCACAGTTACAGCTAAATTCATAATCCACTGGAAGAAAAATTACTAGTATATTAGGAGAGGCACAGGTTAACCATTTACACTGCAAAAAGTCTTGCTAGTGTCTTAATTACGGAGCAACCCTTTGCATTTGTGGCTGAGCACCACCTGCTGATTGTCTCATCTGATTTGGCTATTTCTCCTGTCACCATCCCCCCAGTAAATGCTGAGAACAGATCCTAAAGTTTAGGAAGACATACTGATGTGGATGTTACAGCTGGGTGCCTGCAGCAGGGGACCCCAGGCTCCACAGCTGAGCTCCTCAGCCCAGAGGGGCAGGAAGGTGGCTGCAGCTGGAGCAGACAACAGAAGGAGACAAAGCTCTGGAGGTCCCTAACACAGAGGGCAGGGATCAATAACCCTCCCACTGCATCCCCTCACCCCTTGGTCTCAGCGGCCAACACAAAGCAAACAACTCACAAGTGAAAAGCAAATCCAACAGAGGTCCTTTCCTTCCCTGCTCAACTCCTGTGTGCATCGTCCTCGTCATTCACCTTCTCCTGAGGCATATGATTTCACCTCACTCTTACCAGCATCTCCTATTTAAAATGCAACTTGCTGATTTTCTCACACAGTTCTCCTGTTGTGCCAGTAACTAATGATTTCAGTTTACCATTAATTACTTAATCCAGTTTGCCAGCAGGAACAGGCCAATTACCTACTATTACGAAAAAATTCTGTTCCAGGCTCTTCAAATTGTCACTTTGATCTTATAAAGTATCTTAATGGTGATGCTTTCAGGGCCACACTTTGAGTATGATTTAATTTAATATTGTGCACTTAAGCGGAGATGGCCAAAGATAAGTGTTTTCATTGTTTAACTTCTACTGAACTCGGTGGAAGTTGGAGAGGGAAGCCCAGTACCATTTTTCAGAAGTGGGAGATATTACTGCCCACCAGCTGTTTCCCCTCTGATCTGTACCCAACAGCAATTCACAATTTATGTTTAACGTACCAATACACTCATGATCATTTTTATAACCCATTATATCACTGCCCTGAACTTAGTTCTTGCAGCACCATCAAGCTGCACTGAAGGATAGGAAGAAAAAGGAAAACAATCTCATCCTATGAATTCTTCTGTCAACATAGCAAGCTATAAACCCAAACAACAGAATGACCCCACCCTTGAAATTCCTCCAGGAAGACAAAGGGAAGCCAAACTTAATATTTTTAATTACCAAGGAAAACCTTCCATTTCTATAACCGCCTTAAACCTCCTCCCTGAGATTTACTGTACTGTATCCTAAGGCAAGGCCTTGGCCCAGCTTTCAATTAAATTATTATGGAAAAAATAGTCAGAGTTTCCCAACTCAGATCTCTCAAATTGTTAAACTCGTACAAAGCAACACGACACTAGGTCCACAGATTTCACATTTTCCTCCTGTACCCAGGGTTTTGAGTGCAGGTTGTGTTGGATCTTTCCTTTGTTCTGAACATAAGAAGGGCTCCCCTGGTGACACAATTAGCTGTGTCCCTGGACCCCAGTGCTTTCTAGTGACAACACCTTGCTAGGGAATGCCAGGTCCCCTATGAGAGCTGAACCCAAGTATGGGCTTAATTTCAGACCTTGGACCCTCTGTGTGACATGAAGATCTCACTGGGCCTGGGTGGCTTTGGAAAAATCTGCACCAGGAAAAAAAATGTTAAATCAAATAATTGCTCCTTGCAATCCTTTTGCTGTCCTGAACTCATTTGTTCTCTCCCACTGCCAGGGTCAGCCTTCTGAAGGAGGCTCCTCCAGGGACTTGTACAGGACATGGGAATACCCCACAGGGCCCAGTGCTGCTGCCTTCCACAAGGGGGCTTCCCATGTGGGCTGGTGTGTGAGCCTGGGTGGGGGGAGATGGGTCTTGCACAGGGCCAGCTTCTTCCAGCATAAAGTTCCACAAAACAAGCAAACAGCATAACTGCTTAGCTTTGCTTACAGCTTCCTGTATAGAGACTGCAATTTGCACACTCCAGTAGCAAGGGCATGGCCAGGACACACTTCCCCACATCTGGATGGTGTAGGAGGATGGCTGCCCAATTGCTCTGTGCCAGCTGTTGTTCCCCGGGCCGTCAGTAGGTGCTGGAAGAGAAGAGATCCCAGAGGCCACACCACAGGGCTATACAGGGGAAAGAGGGCAAGTAACTCAGCAAGCATCAGGGAGAAGGCTCTTTCAGGGACTTTGAGGAGACCAGCAGGTAGTCCAGGGAAGATTGAAGGAATAGACTTGCTGTGTACACACACTTCATTTTAAAAGGCAATGTGTCTCACCCAGCTATTTTTCTAATTAAAGAATTCCCCTTCTTTCTGTATTTGTTAGCTTAATAGACTGTTCTCATACCTCCAGTTTTACAAACTACAGACTTCTTTCTTTCTCTGTGTGTGCCTTTTGATGTGAGGCAATTCCATCTCAAGGTTTTGTCTACTTCAGTTTTCTGTCACACATGGCCAAAAAAACAGGTTCTGGCACAAAACTTACCCCGACCCCATCCGGATTTTCCTGTTGGTTCAGATTCACGTAGCTTCAGCTAACAGCAGCAAGGCTGCAGAGAAGCCTGAACATTTCCTAGGCAATATCACCCCAAAACAAATATCTGTGTCCCCCCAAAAGACACTAGATGTGCCAGTGAAGGAGCAAAATTGGAAAAGAAGAGCCAAAGTGTGGAATTACTTCATTCCAACAGTGAGAAAGGACTCATCAAGCTGCAGTCTGAAGGGAGGGAGGTAATGCTGCATCTGTGAGAAAACTAGATCAGATTCTGGGTTACTTCTTTTGCAGCTCCCTTTGTGCCCCTAAGCAACTTCGTGCCTGTCATAACAGGACACCCAGGGTGTGATGAGGTGTCTGAGTGCCACTTGAATCTGAAAATAGAAGCATCCCCTCCTTGTGGGACATATCCCTCGTCTCTGCAATTGAGGTAACTCCGTCTTGACTTGAGCTACAGTGACAACTTTTCCTGAAAGATGAGAGGACCAAAGAGCTGTTGTATTCAATACCTTGCCTACTTACAGGCTTCAGAGGGGCAAAAGCTCAACTTCAGCTGCTCATAAGGGACCTCTGAGTGTTTTCCATGGCTTTATAGCTCTGAACCTGTAAATGTTTCCCACCAGACTGGCAGACCCTTTCAGACCTATCACTTGCATGTTCAAGAGCATTCTTGCATAGGTGAGCTCACTCTTCTTCATTACCTTTGGAGAATGCCTAAAGAGGAGACATCTCCCATGGTCCATGGGATACAGGTGAAAACCAACTGCCTTCCCTAGTGGGAATTTGTTTCAAACACCTTCTTGATTCAATCTTGCTTTGTACTGAAGCAGTGCAGGCCCAAACTGCTCAATGCTTTGACACTCAAAAAAAGAATTGAAACTTAATCCAGTGCATGTACATGGCAAGTGCTTGGGTATGGGAGAGACCAAAATTGCTGAGTTCCACTGTTTATGGATACAATTTCATCAGCTCTGCCTCTGTTGAAACCCTCAGTCATGTCCTTCCTCCTTTGCACCTGGATTCCCACAGCTTCCTTTCTGTGGAAAGCCCTGAGTACTCAGAGGGCAGCCAGGGGCATGTAAATGTCAAAATCTGCAGATAAACCCAAACTCCAGTGCCTTGGAGTGAGGTTTACCTGGGAAACACTGCGAGAGGTAAACTACCCTGGGAGGGAAAAATTTCACCTACCTAATTTCATCAGCTTCAGTGGCTTTACCTGCGTGAATTCAGTCCATGTATTCTGTACACAACACAGGCACATATCACATTTCTGCAGTAGATCTTGGGCATTTCTCTCTCCCTACACATCACCCACATGAACATTCTTATTAATTTACAGATAGGGAAAACGAAAATCGAGGGAGAACAAGTAGGATGCCCTGAGCCACACAGCAAATGACAAATTAACCTTTTCCTCACATGAAAAGCAATGCCAAGCCAGGGGTGGGTCAGTTCTGAATACAGAGTTACAGGTCACTGGTTTACAGGGCACAAGGGACCACTGCTATATGCTTGTCCCATTCTAAGACTTTTCTCCCACCCCCTCCTTCAAACATCTGCTACAAACCACAGTCAGAGGGGAGTTGGACCTTTGGTCTGATCCAGTACAGCTGTTACCATGTTCCCTCACTTTTAGAAATCAACCTGACCTCTCAGCATTGGATAAAAACACCCTAAAACTTGGCCAAAGTTCAATTTTAGGACCTTGCTTTATGAATGTTTTGTATTTAAAATGATTTATATGAACACATTTGCTCTTTGGATCTGGCAGCAGCCTGCAATCAGGCCTAGCTTTTCTTAATATTTTGGGCCATAAGCCATCCAGCTTGGGGATTTATTCATCTTAACGTGTTTAGCTTTGTAAGCACAATGCAGTAGTTACTGTTGTGCCTCCCGGCTGCTCTTCCATTTTTTATAAACTCATTTTCTCTGCTAACCTACTTTGAATTTTTTCTTGTAAAGCTGTTTTTAGTCTTCCCCTGCTTCCCTCCCTCCACCCGCTCCCCCCTTTTTCTCTCCTCCCCCAAAACACTGGGATAAAACTGCTCTGGGCACAAAACACTACTAACTTGAATAGGCTCCAGCTTCTATATCCTGACTTTGGAAATAATTGTTCCCACTAATCCTTTTGAGTGCACTCCCAATTCCATATATTCAAAGAGCTGTTCCCCCTGCCACACATACACACCCAATTGCTCCTGTTCAACAATCAGAGATCATGCATCAGCACATTGTAATTGCTGGTGCCAAGCAGTTCTTGAGCCCCAAACCCACTAACTGCTTCCAAGCTATGGATGGAGGCTCCTCCACCACTGTCACTGCCTTTCCCACCTTGTCCTCATCCCAGCTACCTGGAAAAGCAAAATTATCTTTTATTCCAGCTCAGCCCTACAGCCTGCCAGTCGATTCCTGTATCCCTTCAAATCAGCATCATAAATACACTTAACGAGGGAGTTTAATATAGATTTGGTAAGACAGTTATTTGAGCGATACATAATTTATGTTGCCCTGTAGCATAGGAAGCCTTGAGCGGCGTCTGAGAGTGAACAGATTCAAGAAACTCACCAGACACCAGAGTGCCAATGGGGGAAAAGAGTGGGGGAGAAAAAGGAGACAGCAACCCAGGGAAGGAGGTGCATGGAGCAGGAGAAGAGCTCAATAGCAGGAAAAAGCGTGAAAGACAGACAAGGTGAGAAAGAAAGGGAGAATAGAAGATGATGAAAGGAAAGAAGCTGAACAGAAGATGCAGACAGGGGCAGAGAGTCTGAAGGATGAATAAGAGATGAGAAGCAGCATGGAAAGAGAGAAATAAAGAGCAGAGTATGCACACTCGATGCGACAAGCAGGTCTCTGCAGGCTGCGAGTGCCGCAGCCAGCCGGGAAGCAGAGCCGACTGCCGTGTCAGCCGGAGGGCAAGGGCAAAGAGAGGCGCCCCGGCTCTCGTGGGGCTCTGCTACCTCCTGTCTCACCCCCACTCCCCCTGGCAGCCACAGCCAGGGGACTGCCTGTCTTCCACACCCACTGCCAACCCTCCAGCTCCACGCGGTGTTCGGTTTTGCTGTAGCCTCCTGCTCTGGCGTGGCCTCGTTTCGGGAGCCATAGTGAGAATATGATGCCACCCTTTCCTTTCAGCTGGGTAAATTGGAGAGGCTCTAATGGCAGTCTCACCCAACCGCATGTTCATCCTTGAGGGACAGTAGTGTCCTGTCTTGGCACCCCTTAGCTCAAGTATGAGGGTCCTAAATGCTGAACTATGGTGGCATCTCTGCCCAAGAGACCTCACCAAGTTTGCTTGCAGCTATGAGGTGAGACACAGGAGGCAGACAAAGAGAATGGAGAGAGGAGTTTGGTAGACCAGAGAACACCAATAGTGCTTGTCAAGCACACATAATCTGTGCCTGCCATTTGCCTAGACTTCCACTTCCAAAGAGGCACCGGCTCTTGTCTCTTGGAAGTCACTTTTTGGTTGGAGAGCTCTCATCCAAACAGTTAGTGCCAATTAGCTCTCCGTTAAACTCAGCAGTGACCTGTCACAGAATTGTAGTAATACCTGAGAGACAGGTCTCCCCCAGGACCAGTCTGGTACATGGGGAGAGATACTAGGAAAGCACTTGTGATTTATTTTCTGGGATTTATTCAGTATGAATTGAAGGCAACACAACCACTTGGCTCCGAACAGGACCCCTAGTGAGCAGAACAGATGGCTATATTAAAAGGAAAAAACCCTAAGCACAACTGGACTAGTCAACAGCCTCCACAGAGGCTGAAGAGGGGGCCCAGTCCTGAACACTCAGTTTTCCTTTTGCCTGCAGTATCCATGACAAGGTTTACTATTACTTCTGTTCATGGAACACAGCCAAGATACTTGCTCTTGTGCCAAACTGGAGAAAAACAGCCTTTGCCACACAGAGTTTACAATATAGTCAGTACTAACCAAAGTGCTCCCTGTTTATCCCTTCTCTTGCACACGTGTGGCTGTGCACGGACCTGCTTCCTCACCTGCAGGCTGGCACATACAGCTCTGTGAGGCAATCCCAGCCCCTCGGGTAAGCCGGTGTCTGGTCATCCCTGCGCCTCCCACTGCTGCCACTTTCCATGCCCAGGCATGGCATGCAGGCCAAAATTAGTAAAACTTACTCCCTTCATCCCAAGTGAAATGCTCAGGAGCTGCAGAGAGTCAGCTTCCCTGGGAAGGGAGAGTAGCTCAAAACGGCGCCCTTAAAAGCAGACACCTTCAATATCTCTGCTTTCTGCCCACAGAAAAGGCAACTGTGCTCCTCTAATACCTTGCAAGATGACAATGACTCTCAGTGTGCTTTAACCTTCATCAGCCAATGTTTACAAAGTATTTCTAAAGCTGGTAAGTGGCCAATACTGTGGGAACACACCCCAGCTTCCCCCTGGTGCTGCATGCAGTTGGCTGTTGGTGAGCTGGGATCCCCATGGCAGGAGTCTCCACACTTACCCCTTTGAGTGCACAGCTACATCCATGTCTCTGTTTTCTTTGGCATTCTCCAGCATTTCCCTTGGAACTAATGGCCAGTAATATAGCTTCTATTCAGACATCTCCCTCTGGTAGGGCGCTCCTCTGAAGAGGATTATCATTCTCATACTTGGGAGCCTCACGCTGTCTCACTGTCTCTTTCAGGCTGTTCTATCCTGGGGTTAGGGTCACAAAACCCAAAAAGGACACACAGATTTGCAATTAAATCTGCTCTCTAATTTTTTTTTTCTGCCCTGAAAAACACAAGAAAAACTGCAGGTTTTGTAGAAATTATCAGAGAAAGTTTGGGAAAGCTCTGTGCTCCCCTGGCCCAAAACTTGCCAGCTTTGAAAGAAATATTTAGATGAGCCTCCTCCAAATGTTTACAGAAGAAAGTAGCTATTTCTTGTAAAAATAAATGCATAATAAACCCCAAATAATTTCTCTTGAAAGCTACCTAAAAAATTACCACTAAATTGAGTTTCAGGGAGCTGTGGAGCTTGCTATGCCCTCTGGTGCCAGAACCTGGTTTCACAGACCCTGGAACCTGCCAGCTCCCTACAGCAAAACCAGAAATGAAGTTTAAAAAGAAATTTTAAAAAAAATCAAACAAATAAAAAACAAACACAAAACCCCCACACTTGTGGCGATGTTCATCCTTCTCTCTCTAAGAATTTCTATAAAAAAACTCCTCAAATAACCATAGAAGTGAGATTGAAATATTTGTGTGTGCGCATGCTTTGAGTAAGAATTAAACCTCTGGCTTATAAAACATAGATGGGTGCCTCACTCAGTCTCTTTAGTGATCTGTATCGCTGTGCCACGTTTACACAAAAGCAAATGGAAAGGGGAACTGCCTGAGGTCAGACTGAAGCCAGCAGAGTCTTTGCAGGGAAAGAGGCTGTCTCATGGGGAAAGCCAAAACATCCAGAGATGGGGCATAGGAGATGAGCTCAAGCACCAGTTCATCCAGCACTGTTATGTGACTGGAATGGGAATTTTTCAAGTTCCAATTTCCCTGCTCTTAAAAAGTGGGAAATAGTGACCTTGGGAAAGCGCTGCATACTGGTAGGTGCTGCTTTCCAGCAGACATGCTGGCTCTGCAACTACACTTTCAAGATGATCTTGGTGTCTGACTGCCAGATCCAGGTTTCCTCTCTTGGACACATTATAGAGAACAGGCAGTGATCTCCACTTTCCTAAGGGGAACACTTTCAAAGTGTCTAGAAAGACACCAGCTCTAGCCTGATGACATAAATCATTTTGATGAGCCTTCAGGTATGTCCTGTGACTTGACTTAGGGCTCTGTTTGCCAAAAGGGAATCAATCTCCTCAGTGATCCCACATAACCTCCCACAGCTGTCTGGGCAATCCTGCTACAGGGAAACCCAAGTTCTTTGTGAATTAGCTCCTGAGCTGCAGCAGTTTACAGAACTGAACTTTGAAACAAAGCAAAAGTAGATGTGGTTTTCAGAAGGCTGTGCAAGCATTCTGGCAGCTCAAAAAAAAGTCACAGCCACATATTCACACCCCACAGAAGCAGTGGTTCACCAGTGACAGCTTTGGCACAGGCATCCCAAGCAAATCCATCCTCTGAAGAGTCCTGCTTTGCTTAAGCCTCTCCCTGTTTGAAATGTCAGGCTTCCATTCATAGCTGCTGGACTAGACAGAACTCTGAGGGCCAAATCCATAAAACCCCTGGATTTCTCTAACTTTTCCTTGCATCATAAGTGGGTCATGTGCTGGAGTGTGTCAACAGAAAGGCAGTGAAACTGGTGAAAGGACTTGAGCACAAGCTCTGTGAGGAGCTGGGGTGTTGAGCTTGGAGAAAAGGAGGCTCAGGGGAGACCTTGTCACTCTCTGCAACTGCCTGAAAGGAAATTGCAGCCAGTTGGGTGTTGGGAGGCCACCCATCACAAATCTTAAGCGCACCAAGTTCAGTGTTCAACTTTCATCATCCTTTATCCTTTTGGCAATCTTTCTGGATCTGTCTGGACTGACAGAACCTTGAATCTGGAATCACACCTTTTCCACTGAAAGGTTTCCCAGTTGCAGCTACCCCACACAGGAGAGCAGTACCTGCCTGTGTGTTCATGTCCCAAACAAGACATGAGTGCCATTACACTCACCCATGCAGGGAAAACCCACAGAAAAGCTGACTGTTTTCATTGCCTGATCATCTGGGACACACAGCTCAGGACATTGCAACTCTGCCCCATTTCACACTCCAGGTAAAGGGGCATAGGGGCAGCTCAAAAGGAGGATGTGTTTTCATTCATAAGAGCTCCTGACTTGCTTTATTTTTCTCCACATAAGCAACTCAAAACAGATGTCTCAGCCTCCTTGTACCAGTCACTTACTTAACAAAAGCTCTGTCCTGTTTGTACAGTGCCCTTGTTCTCGTACCCTTAACTCATCATTACACAGAGATAAATTATCAATGCTCAGCCTTGTGATGCTGCAAGGAAGAGGGCTGATTCTTCAGGAACAAGGAAAATAGCACATGAGAGGGATCAAATCACAAATTTTGCACCATTTGGTATTGGTTCCTCTCTGTTTCAACAGGATCATGTGCTTTTAAGCCAAGTGAGAGGGAGCAGTGCCACAGTATAGGTTTTTAAAATGGGTTCAGAGGATCTCACCTTTTGCTGGCCTTCTTTCCTCAGAATGCAAGATGCCTCTCTATTCTGCCCTAACATCACACTGTAATGTTTAAATTTTGAACACCTACACACTGCCTTAGAGATCTTAACAGTTCTTTAGACTTTTATTTTTGCCTCCTTCCAGTATCTTTTAACTCCTACCTTCTGCAGCAATAAAAACAAGCTTTGCAAAGGAGTCACATAACCACAGCAATGTCGCTGCCAGAAACTGCAAGAACTACACATTTTAAGCTATCATATACTAATTAAAAAAAAAACCACTCCCAAAAGCCATTCCCTACCCCTACCTAGCTCCCTCTTAGGGATCACTGTTCACCAATAGCTCAAAACAGGCACAATCCTTCCTGCTCACTTTTTCCTCCATGACTTTGTCACATAAGGGCGACCACTAGACCAGGGCCACAACTCCCTTCCACAATTCAACCCTGATTTCAGTATCAAACACAAAACCACATACAGTGCTCTCCCAGGATCACTGGGTTTGCTTACACTCTCTCAGCACACAGAAGGCCACTCTTGCACAGGGATGCGCAAAGACACCCGAGACCATAGCAAAAAGCACCAGCTTTCCCTCATGTCCTGCTTAGGCCATGGAGGAAAGACCACATTTTCTATTTTACATGGTACAAAAGGATGAAAAAAGAACTTACTATTGATGTAGGCATTTCCAGTATGCACCTGAATAAATCTCTCCCACCCCTCTGAGCAAAAGAGGGTACTTCAGGCCCAGTGTGGCCTTTGTCTCTGGTTTTAAAGGGTTACCCATCAGACAGTGCTGAGGGCAAGGCTGCTGGTCTTCACTGCAGCTGACAGGAGGCTGCTTACCCAGAACCAAAGCCTGTCTGATAAGTGGAAGCATGGGGTTTCTTTCTTTTTAAGTAAGAAGAGCATAGCTTTCTGCAGATAGATCTAAATCTTTTTTAATTGTTGCCTTTTGCTGGTGGTTTATTACCACCTTGTGACATCCTGTGGGAATTGAAAGCTGTTACCTGCTTTTCTAACTCTTTTGAGTTTTTTTCATCACTTGGGTCAAGGCAGCTAACAGGTGAACTCACTTAACAAGAAAGATAGAGAAAAGGTGGATGGCTAAAAGCAGCCAAATTACCTACATCTTGCAATTAGATTAAGGGCAAACAGGTGATTTGGCCCTCGTAAATAGCTGTTTCTTTCCAATGACAAAAAAATGTGCCTGAATGATTAATTAAAGTTAGGTGTGATGAATCTCACCCTTTGGCTTGTTACATTTTGGTGCCTGATGTTCTGAAGAAATAGTGCCCTTGGTTTCAGAAACAAAAATGTGGATCATCCCATCTGCTCTAGCATCTTGTCTAAGGCAGAAGCCAGGAAAAATTGTTCATAGGAGATATAAAACCCAGTCACTGACAGTCATAGATTCATAGAATTGTTTAGGTTGGAAAAGACCTTTAAGATCAAGTCCATCCATTACCCCAGTACTGCCAAGACCACCACTAAGCCATGCCCCCAAGTGCTACATCTACCTGTCTTTTAAATACCTCCAGGGATATTGACCCAACCACTTCCCTAGGCAGCCTGTTCCAATGCCTGACAAGCCTTTTTTAAAAGAAATCTTTTCCTAATATCCAATCTAAACTTCCCCTGGTGCAACGTGAGGCCATTTGTTCCTGACCTACTGCTTGTTACCTGGGAGAAGAGACTGGCCCCTGGCTGGCTGCAACCTCCTTGCAGGCAGTTGTAGAGAGCAATAAGGTCTCCACTGAGCCTCCTTTTCCCCAAGGAAATACACCCAGCTCCCTCAGCTGCTCCTCATGGGACTTACCTTCTAGACTCTTCACCAGCTTTGTTGCCCTTCTTGGGACTCGCTGCAGCACCTCAATGTTTTTCTTGTTGTGAGGTGCCTAAAATTGAACGCAGCATTCAAGGTGTGGCCTCACCAGTGCCCAGTACAAGGGGATGATCCCTCTCCTGGTTGTGCTGGCCACATTATTTTTGATACGTGCCAGGATGCCGCTGGCCTTCTTGGCCACCTGGGCACGCTGACAGCTCACGTTCAGCCCGCAGCCCCAGATCCTTTTCCACCAAGGAGCTTTCCAGTCTCTCTTGTAGCACTGCATGGAGTTGTTGTGACCCAGGTGCAGGACCCAGCGCTGATCTTGCTGAACCTCATAAAAGGGGCTTCAGCTCACTGACCCAGCCTGACCAGATGCCTCTGCAGAGCCTTCATACCCTCCAGCAGACCAACACTCCTGCCCAGGTGTGGCCTGAAAACTCAGTCCTTTCATCCAGATCATTGATACTGATATTAAACACAACACCCAACCCAAAGAGATCTCTGTCTAATCTCTGTAAGTTTGAGGCTCGTTTGTGCCCTGAAGGAGGAGAATTTAATATTGCTTGCAAAACCCCTGGCTTTGGATAATCTACATTACTGTAACTCTAGACAAGCTTGTTTTCCACAAAAATACCCAGTATTTTTCTAACCTTGCTGAGCTCTTGATCACCGCAAGTATCTTGTGCACATTAATACCACGAGGCGACTGTGAGGGGAAACTGGGTACTCTCAACAATTTTAAAACACGCAACTTTGATTCTTTCCCAGGCTTTCCAGATAAACCCCAAGGAGGAGGCAGCATCCCGTGTCACACAGACATGTCTGTTGGTTTAGAATAGTATCAGTTCATGCCATTTCTCCTGTGTCCCCAGGGCGTGAATCCTCATCTCCGGATTAACGGGCCGATGAACATCAACCACTACGCGACCAAGAAGAGCGTGGCCGAGAGCATGCTGGACGTGGCGCTGTTCATGGCCAACGTCACGCAGCTCAAAGCCGTGCTGGAGCAGGGGACATCCTTCCAGTACTATGCCACCCTCATCACACTCATCAGCATCTCTCTCTTCTTCCAGGTGATGATTGGGATTCTCCTCATCATCACCGGTAAGGTGGCCGCTCAGACGTGTGCACCCTCACAGGGTGCTGCAGGGGCAGGGAACCCCATGGCTTGGCTGGCATGGGGGTGGAAGGGAGAAGCCTCTTCTCCCAAATCATTCCCCTCTGGCTCCAACCAGGGCTGCAGGAGGGTTGAAGGCAGCTTGATGTAGGTCGTAGGGGGTCTGTATTACCCCTTTTCAAAGTGGTGAGTGGGTTGTTTTTTCACTTGCACATCTCCAAGCACAACTCTTCCTTCACTTTCTCTCTGCTGACCTTCTGTCACAGTGAAAGACCTGGGTTTTTGCCAAGATGGGCCACTTGCTGCCCTTGCTGTTATATGGCCTTTCATGCAGCTCCTGCACACACTAGGTTTTAGCCCTGAGCTTCCAGTCTCACTTGAGTTGGGACTTAACATTTTAGGAAGAGGTATTGCCTATATTAACCTCACATTTAACTAATTCCATAGTTCTCCTCATGCCCTACAGACAGTATATTAACACCAGCATTTCAGACAGGCTTGCCCAGTGCTCCATCTGACACAGGAGCTGCTACATTTCAGTCTCCAACACATGCCTGGTATTAAAAGCCTGCAGAATGCTGCATTTTCCCATATACTCTATGTGGGGTTCTATGTGGGACAGTGGACTGAAGGCTATGGGAAATCCTGTGACGTGTTCCTTCCCCTGCCCCACATGCCACAGCCTTTCCTGGTGGCAGTTGTGGTGGCTGCATCCAGCTGTGAGGAGAAAGGGGACAGGGGACCACAACTGAGGGCAGGGAGCTACAAGGCTGCTGTTTGCATGGCTTATTGGCCAGACCGTCCCAGTAACGAGGGTATTCCTGTGTCTGAACAGAGCAGTGTCCATCAGTTGGGGCTGACGCCATTCGTACACCCAGATACCTCCTGGTCTGTGGGTGAGGAGCAGGTTGATAGCTGTGTCAGCACATAAATGAGATCTGGGTGTCAGGGAGGAACTGGCCTCCCAACCCAAGCACAACATTGCTGACCTTGTCTCCAATGTCACACAGCCTTCCCTAGCCATGTCCCATGGCCATGCAGTAGGAGGGCCATGGCACATGTCTGGCTAGTGTGCAGCAGTGACTTGGCTATTTAGACATGACTCACTGCAGGACCTTAGCCCCTCCATGGCAAAACAAAAATGTGACATTAAAAAAAAAGGTGTTTTTCTCTGCTCCATTCTTCTACATTATCTTAGAGCAAGTTGTGGCTCCTGTTAAATTCCTGGGACTATTCCCCCCACCTCTGTGGCCTCAGTGCCCAGGGGCACCATGGACATTCACCAGGCAGGGAAGGCTTGTGGGGGCTGGGGGAGTTGGGAGTCAATCTGCAAACCTCCTTCTCTTTTTTCATTGTATTGCGTAGCTCGTTTGAACCTGAATGATATTGCAAAGCAGCCTCGCCTGAATATACTCAACAATGCTGCCACAGCTCTCATCTTCATCACAGTCATCCTCAACATCTTCATCACAGCCTTTGGGGTGCAGAAGACTGGCCTCTACCCTACCAGGAATTTTCGACCTTATTAAGTCCTGGGGCAGTGGAGTCAGGTAAGAAAGGGGAGAGAGAGCTCCCACCACTGCCAGCCCCTGGGGAGGCTCTCAGTTTCAGAAAACATCTTGGCAAGGTGGAGAAGGTAAAGATGCACAAATTACCAAAGCCTTTCTAGAGGCATGTTTCTGTCCCACAAGAATCTAGGGCCATTGAACAGATACCCTCAGAGGACGAGGATTTCACCTTGCTTGGCTTTTAAAGCAAGGCCACCAAACATCCCAGTTGCTGGAATTTGTCAGCAGCAAGTGGTTTTTGAAAGGCTGCAGGCTTCATGCTAGACATGAATTGCAATTGTGGATGGGATCCAAATTTGGGAAAGAAAACTACGTGCATTCTGGGAGGTATCCAGGGATGGAAGCACTATCTGAGCAGAAGGGGGAGGTGCTGGTTAGGCCAGGGTAAAAGAGCTCTTCACAACAGCCAGTGTGGTTTGGCAGGAGTTGCTTTAAGAATTCAACACTAATTTTCAACAAAGTCCTGTTAGTAAGAGTACAAGCAAATGCTTGGGTTCCCAAGTCAGGTCAAGGACAGAATGGCATGTTCTTAGATCACAAGCACTTTAGGTCAAGCAGTGCAGTTCACATCTCTTGCTAACGTGGCCTGCAACATGTAAACACAGTTTAAATGCAATATACTGGGGCAACAGCCAACAAGAAAGCTCAACAGACACATGATACAATGAGGAAAGATGCAAAGGTCAAAAGCCTCTATAAAAGCGCTGCTGGCTTGGGATCCAGGAGGGTGCAAGTGCTGAAGAGCAGCAGCCCACATGTGTAGGGGTGGTCATGGCATCGAGTGAGCCAGGACGCTGTGACTGCTCCTCTCTGGCTACACAGCACAGAGGAGCCTGCTCTGACCTTACTGGCACTTCTTATCTTCTCTGCAGGATCTGAGGAGTGCAGCTGGAAGGGAAAGCTCTCCTCTGCATTTTCACTGACCTCAGCAGGAGCCCATCAACAAATCCAAAAAACTGGGTTAAACTTCCAAAACTCTGTGTGTGTCATGGTATACTGGCCCCTTACTGTAATGCTTCTGCAGCTCTGAAGGGGTGCAAACATTGCCTTTGCAAGCTAGAGCAAACTTTGCAAGAGAACAGCAGCAGGTACATGGTTTCAAAGCGCAGTTCTGTAAATCTCATCTCTTATTGCTTCACATATTCAATACTGGCTCATTTGACAGAGAAACCTGAATTATTTACTTTGTAGGCTAAATAAGTACAAGAAGTCCAGCTGCCTTTTTTTTTTTATGTCTCAAACATAAGTTTCTGTACTTAAAAGCAATTCTATCTAATAGTTTACCTCCCAAATGTTGGAATGGATTTCTCAAACTAAAAGAAAAGAGTTCTCATGGGAGGACAGAAAAGTGTACATCAACATAGCTAAAACCAGTTCAAATGTGTTCCTCATTGGTTAAAATTAAATGCCGCACAGTGAAGAAAACAATCAGTTATTTCCAGCACTGGAACATTAACAATGAGAAAAAATAGCTATTATGGTCTGATGTCATCATCACAGACCTGTCAGGAATGATGTCAGAATAGCCTGACCATACTTAGTAGAAAATGGAGAAACATTATACATTAGGAAACAGTCTAGGCTTATTGCCACAATGAGAAATGACAGTTACATAGTGTATTACTTTATTAAATAATCACCACTGTGGTTTAAGGTGTTACCAGTAATATCAATGTTTTAAAACATATTGATTTTATATTGGCAATGCTGGAAATTCCCTTGTATTAGAACAATTTGTTTCTCTACACAAAAATCCTTTGAATTAACGAGTTTCCACATTTTTTTGAAAGAGTAAAAATTTTTGATCCTAAATTTTTTAACTTCGTGGTCACGCTAAGAAACTGATATTTTAATAGCCTTGTGTAAGCATATTAAAACAATTACACGCTCTTCTGAGTATTGATTTTTTTCATTGTACTGCAAAATCAGAGTTCAATATTGATTTTTAATTTTGCATATCCTTGCTACCCCTGCGACAGAAATGCAGTGAAAACGTCCTCATAATTGGTCTTTGGGAGATACTGGGAGTGTCTGACACTTAGAAATAGACACAGTCAGATTTCATTTGTATTCTGTATTTGACTTTACAGAATTAAGTTTAAGTCACAGGTGGTGTTTTTTTCTGGAGAGGGTGTGAATGATTTTGCCCACGAAGGTGGTGAGTAAGGCCACGGGCCAGCATCAGCTGGTACCTGCCACTGAGTTTCTGGCAGCTGAAGGAAATTTGCATAAAAAGAGTAGGCTGGAAAATACCAGTTATGTATTTACCAGAATTTAAATTGGCAAAGCTGAGCATGGTCTGGAATCTGTTTGATGAAGCAGGCAAAGACCTGTCCTCCACTTCATGCAGGGGATGACAGGTCTGGAGTGACACTAAGTTTGCTGCTTAACTCAGACCTTGCTCTCTGCTGAGACTGACAGCAAGCAGGGGTGGATGTCTCTGGGAAGCCTTTTACCCTGCTCTCCTCTGGAAAAAGGCTTCACTGTACAGGTAGCCAAACCAGTTGCAGGCAAAGCTAAACCACAAGCTAAGGGCTCCCAGCCACTACTGGCCAGCTGGGTTCATGGAAAGGTAAAAAGTTATGCATCCCGTGTGCAGATCCCAAACCCTAGGATTCATTGCTTCATGGAGCAGGAGGCAAAGCAATTAGCATTGATGAGTGAATGTAAAGACAGGGGTAAAAAAGAAAATGTTCAGCTGGGAGAGAAGCAGTGAGGGGAATTTCCTTACCAGACCTTAACTTCATCATTGTTTCAGAGAGCTACTAGATCAGGTATGACAGCACATGAAGTCTGTCACTCATCCCAGGCAAGCACAAGACTGGCAGCACACTGCAATATTTTTCCTCCATTACCTTTAATAATAATTTCTCATTATAATGAAATCCGACTCATTAGCAACCTTGGCTGCCTTTCCCCTTCTCCCTGTCTGACTCCCATTCCTGCCAAGCTTTTGATATTTAAAGCAAGCACAGTTGAAGCAAAAATGGGCCAAAACTGAACATAAATAACCAGCTGCTGCAAAAGAGCTGACCTCTCATTTGTGCAGACTGTGCCAAGTATCAAGCTTGGGTCTAGGCTCTCACCTGTGGTTTCCCCCAGGAATTGTCCTCTGCTTGCAAGGAGGACCATTTTCTCCACATTCTCTCATTCTCCACATTTTCCACATTCTCTCTCTACGGTCACCTCACACTTGTGCTTTGGTGGGATGTGTATTTGTCCAATGTTTCCACCTTGTGATAAATCCCAGAAGAAAGGAGAAATACTGTTTTGTTGCCATCCTGCTTTCTGCAGACCTAGAGGGACAGAAACAGGTCTCACTCCTGGCTAACCTTGCTTGCTGCATCTCCCACCCACTTCTTGCTGCCTTGGGCAGAGAGTGATCTGTCTCTCTGGTATTGCCTATGCTTTCATTCATATGCAGACAGAGGAGCAACACTTGGTTTCTAACCCCTGCCGCATGATGATGTGGTTGTGAGTAACACACAGACAGAAGTGAGCTCTTGTAGGAAGACAAATGTATTTATAAAACATGAGGGAGAATCTGTATATCCCCCAGCTCCAACAGAGAGGTGGCCCAGGAGTTGTCTTGAAGGCACAGAGCCACTTTAAGGCAGGTAATTCAAACGTACAACTCAGATTTTCAACACAAGGCATCTGTATCTAAAAAACAGTCAACTTCAGACATTTGAAGGCAATAAAGAGATGTTCATACTGGGCAAACATTAAGACAATGACAAAACAAATCACATTAGAATTTTCACACAAAACGTTTTTCTCAGAATAAAAGCCAGCCTTTCTTCAGCCTCCTTGCTGACCTGCAAAACAAGCCCCAGCCCCACAATTCACAGTCTGGAAGACAGAGTTGCATTTGTAGGCAGAGCCCCATTGCTCTGCACCCCGCACTTGGAGGCCCAGCCCCCCCCAGCCTGTCACATCCTGCCCCAGGGCAGGTCTCTTTTGCAGCATGGCCACTCATCTCCCCAGCCAGAGAGCTTCCGGAGCAGCTCGCTCCTGCCTGATGCACGGAAAATCCCATGCAACAGATTTCCTCCTCCCGTCAAGGCAGGACACAGCCAGGATGCACATGGAGGCCAGAAACTCAGACACAGCTTCCTAAAGAGATCCAGCAAGAGCAATTCGATCATCTGTCAGGGAATGTCAGCTTCCTGGCCATGGTGAAACCTCTTCCCTCTGGGAGCTGTGCTGGACCCAGAGATGATGCATGACGTGCACCACCAGTGATGGGGCAAACTCCCATGGTTCTCGTGGCCGCTGCCCTGGCTGGCCGTGTTCTTTTCCTGCATGGCTGCAGGACTATCTGCTCCTGCTGTGCTCCCTGCTCTCTCTCTCTTCATGATCCTCTCTGGGGAGAAGAACTGCAGGTTGTTTTGGAAGAGGGTCAGCAGCCCCAGAGCAAAGTCCAGTGCTGCTCCTACAAGGTTTGCTGCTGGCTGCCAAATCGGGGAGTGTGTAGCCCCTTCTCTCTCTAGAACTTGCAGTGGCCTTTGAGCATGTGGGCTGGAAGGCAGCTTTTGTCCCCATGGGCCCTCCAAGCTCCTTCATGGAAGCTCCCTGCTCGTGCCAATTAGTATTAATCATGTTTACTACCACAATGCTAAAATACCAACTGAGAATTCCCACTGCACTAGAAAGCGAAGAACATTTGAGATGGCAGCTTTGACAGCAGGGACACTGGCCATCAGGAAACTGGACTGAAAACCACTAACTCCTCAAATCTCCACCACGAGGTAGTTCTGCTTGACACTGGCCTGGGTTACAAGGTGTGAAGGAAGGAGCACAGTCACAGCTGAAAACTGGGGGGAAAATCCTCAAATTATGCTGGCAGTGCTGCAGTGAGGGCTGCACCCTACCTTCCAGTCCACTCTTTGATGACTGTCCTCTCTGGTGAAGAAGAGGGGCTACTCATATCATCAAGGCAAGTGAGTTACCTTCTGGGTGCACTTCATTCTTGCCAATGCCTGCAGACGAAAGCCAGCTGCTAACTTTAGGTGCTGCAGACAACATCTGCAGCCAGATGTGAATGCACATGGTACAAATAACTCCTCCTCTCCATGCATGACTTATGGACTGCCACCAAATCCATCAGCTCCCCATCTGCAAAATGGGCACTGTGCTGTTCTCAGCCTGACGGGGCCAGACAGCTGGTTCTGCTATTGCCTTGCTATGTCCCAGCACTCACCCTCCCTGACAGCCTCTCCCCATTCCACAGGGATTGCGTGACAGAGCCAGCCTGGACAGGCTGTGGAGGCGCAGTCCTGGAGCCTGGAAAGCAGCTCACCTGCACACTTGTGGGGCTGTGCCTGTGTCTGAGTGAAGCACAGGCTCTGACACGCACCAAGAGCACGACTGACACTGCACATTCCAGGCAGAAACAGGGCTTATTGCAACATTGCATCACAGGGCTCTGGTCTCCTAAACTCTTGTAACGCTTTTTTGAGAGCAGGGGCTGGGGGGGAAAAAAAGTTGACTCTTGTCAGCCTCTTTCCCCTCACCCCAACTACAGTGATTAATTTCTTAGTATCTACATGGGTGAAGTATTCTCCCTCAACAGAAGACTGCTCTGGCTTGGGCAGATGGCTAAGGCTGCCTCTTCTGGGATATTCAGTGTCTCCATTCTGCCAAGGGCTCCATGGAGTCAGAGACACAGCTGTCTTTTGTCTGCTTCTTACCATGGCTGCACACTGCACAGCAAAACTTTCTTGTGTCTGGTTGACTTTTTCTAACTCCATCAGTCACAAAACCCAGACTGATGGAAGCAGGTGGTTTGAGAAGATTTCTATCTCACGTGCCATAACTTGCATGTTCAGTTTTCTACTGCAATAGCAGAACTTGATGGACTTGTCAAGCATCACAGAACCAGCAACAAGTAAATGTATTCTGAATTGCCATCTATGCCATCGGCAAAAAGAGAAAAAAATCTAGTACCCTGTCAGCATTGTTTGGATTCTACATACCTCCATTACTCAATTCTCAAAAACTGCCCAAGAGCAGCACCCTATGTCACATTCTCCCCTCAAGTCTAAGACCAGTAGCAGCCTCTTTAGGATGGTATGGGGCCCACCGAAGCTCCAATGTAAAGCACTGACTGTGCTGGGTGTATACAGACTTCCAAAACAGTTACAGGGTAAAAAAATCTTGCCTTGTATTAACAGGAGTTTTAGGAGATGAGAATTCCCTGTAGCATCAGGCCAGCTGTGGGCTCTTTCCACAGTCCTTGCACCAATGACAGCATGGCTCTGCCTATCCTTTTATTCATTCAACTCTCTCCTGTCCTCACTGTTCTTTACATCCAGTGCACATGTCGAGACCTGAGGCCACCTCCTCCCTACCAGGCCAGAGCTCCCAGGACTGTTCCAGAGATGAAGCAACAACAGCTGTGCTGGTTCTTCAACCAGGAAGCCTGCTTTCTACATAAGAGTCAAACTATGACAAGATACAACTGTGAGGCCATAACTTATTAAATTAACTTTTAGATGCCGCATATATGTACAGGATTTATGAGAGCAGAATACTCTGTCTCTTCTTTTTCTGACAAAATTATAATATTTCAACTAATAAAATATTGCCACTTCTTCCCTGCTAGGGTTTCCCTGATATTGTTAGGACAAACACATGTCTGTCAGATAAGGCTGCAAAATTCCTCCTGAGATGCCCTCTTAGCTTCTTTGTATAACCCCTCCACTATCCTAGGCAGTGGATCAATAATTTCGGTGGAATTGTAACATCACCCTCACCAGCTCACCCATCTCCAGGCAAATGTGGCTCTTGTAAGGGAAATGTATTTGCATCTCCATCTATGGCCCATAATTTGCTGAATATGAGCACAGGTTTTCATAATGACTAAAGTGAAAAGCACAGAGAAACGTCTAAGCACCAGCAGCCTAAAGTGCCTATTAGCTCCTCCACAACCAGATTTCCTTGGGTCAGCACATGGGCACGTGGACGCAATACGGTTCAGAGAACTTTGGTCCCCTGTCCAAAATCATGGATACTGAAGAGATGGGGAAGGAGGGGAAATGGGGAGGGTCATAGTTTTTTCTTTTTTTTTTTCTTCATTCAAGTATTGAAAGAGAAGCTGCATTGCTCTAAATAAACCATTCTGGGCTTAGCTGGGATTTGTGTTTGTTTGGTGCAAGATTCAACAGGAAATATGGCACCTCTCCCACTGTACCATCCACCAGACTGCATGGCAGGAAACCCAAGTCCTTCCCTTGTCGACATCTCCCCCTCACACCTTCCCAGCCAGACACAGATCCCACATCTTGGATACGATGGCTCGGAAGAGAAACTCCTGCTCCACTAGCCTGATCATCCCTTCCTCAGCTGTGCCATCCCATTGGAGGGCTCTGGAGGCAGAGGAAGAGTCTGTGTGCTCGGCTGTGTGCCTCAGTAAAGTGCACATCTAGATGAGACGGCGGGTGGTGCTGCCGAACAGCATTGGGGTTGAAGGCTACAGCGTCTTCAGCTGGCGTCGGTTCCACATGCCCCGCTTTGAGTGAAACCAGTGGAAGAAGTTTCTCAGGGAGAGACGCTCCACTTCCAGCCCGGCCTGTAAGATCCTGGCAGAAAGAAGGGCAGACTCAGAGAAAACTTTGTCACAAAGATACTGGGGAGCTCAAACCCAGGAAAACTCTGTTAAGAAGTGCTGTTGACAAGAGACTGCAACTAAATTGGATAGCCCAGAATAGCTCAGGGGTATCTTGCATCCATAAGCAGGCATCTAATGACACTTGCTGGGTGTTTATGCACCCTTGAGGGCAAGACTGGTCAGGAGTGCCTGCACATGCCAGGCTAGGAGGAAAGACAGCTGGCAGCACGGGATTGCTCAGGATGTTAGCCTTTCCTGCAGTCAGCTGACAGAAAGGACAAGAACAGGCTCAAAGCCTAGAACTGCAAACTCAGAGACCCAGGATTTGTACAGCAGAGATCCCTCATCACAGACTTCTCAGAAATTATAACTGTACCTTATGATCTTTAAAGGATTCTCCAACAGGTGGTCTTCTGGACAATTGCTAAGTGTTATATGGGATGTCTGAGGGACCCAGACTGTGTGCTGCACTGCTTGAAAAGGACAAGGTCTTCACCATCACCATGCCTGGTCTGCATGTGGCCAACCACCGGTGTGGCTCTAAGGCATCAGAAAATGGCTCTTCTCTTACTAGTGACTGTAGTAGAGCATTTTGTGTCTCCTCACCTACTAGGTTTGAGGTCAGGACTTGCTCAAAGACTCTCCCTCACTGACCAAGCTTATGGTGGAAGTAATCATCTCAATCTCCTTAGATCCCCACTCCTGTTGTCACTGGTCTTTCAAGATCCAGTGGGTCTCCCCTCCTGAGCACGTGAACAATGACAGTGATCTCTACCTGTCCAGGAGTTCCCAGTCCTCTCCTCCCCAGCGGTCCCGAAACTCTTTTGTGTTCATGCCTCCGATCTTGTCCAGGTCACTCTTGTATATGCCCAGGAGACCAAACCCATTCACTTCCCAGTAGCCTGAGGAGAGCACAGAAGAGGCACAGGTATATTGGTGCTTTGAACCATTGATGACTCCAGCAGAGCTGCTGGAGAGAGATTCAAACTATTTTTAGCACAATCTTGGCATGAGAGAGTCAACTCAGCACCAAGGCAGAGCCAACCATGCCAACCAGCTTTGGGAAGTGAGAAAGGCTTGTGGACAGACAGCATGGACTGTCCTATCAACTTATTAGCAGAGCCTCCATCTCCTGTCTGTCAGCATAGTACCTAATGTACCTGGACTGTCCCAGCTTCAAAGCTATCCCTGTGCCTGGATGGCTCAGGGTGGACACCTCTGTCTAAAGAAAATCCCACGCTGAGATGATCTATGCCACTTTCCCCCCTCTGACTTGGGTCAGTTTCCATCACCCCTGGTCTACCAGCTCTCCTCAGGACAGGCTGTGCCCCCAAGAATAGAGAGAAATGGACAGAGAGGAGTAAAGGTAGGGTTTTCCAAGGTCCTTAAATCCATAAAGAGCCCTAGGAGATGACCAGGAGAAACATCACATAAAGGGCTCTGACAGCTTTATGATCTCAAATTCCAGGTACCTGATGCTATTAAACCCCATCCTATACCTAACACACCCTCATCTAGTGGACCTGGAAGTACCTAAAGCTTCAGACCTCAACAACACCAGAGGAACTAATCCAGAGGTGGCAGATACTCTCCTTCTTTCCCCATTCCCCAAGGTTTGAGCCAAAGAGGCTCTTATTCCCTCTTACCGTCAGGCCACTGTGGGGACATCCCACAGTGCAGCCTCATGACCATGGGTGCAAAGGCCATCTTGCCTTCCACGCAGTGCTTCCTGATTGAATCAATGACTCCAGCTGGGAAGTGGATGTGGAGATCACACAGGAAGATGATGCTGTGCGGGTCCTGGAATCAACCACACCGGTTGGGAAAAAAAAATAGGTTGACTTTCAGTAAGTCTTTCATCAGGAGCAGGAAGAGAGATATATGGGAGTCAATTAAAAAGCCATTTGTTGCTGCATCAGAAACAGGTCCTAGAGGCCAGAAAACCAGCCGGTGAGTGGCTGTTCAAGGATGAATGTGAAATAGCACGACTTTGACCTGGCAGAGCAAGTATCACAAAGCTGCTGCTGCTGACTTCCCTCCTGTCTGACAGTGCCAGCAGGTGGACTGAGAATCAAATAGAGCAAGGCTCCTCAGAATAAAGGGTGAGACCCTTACTTTGGAAGGACAGGAAACACAACCACATCTGATCTGGTCTGCGAGGCTACTCCCCTCCCTAAAAATGCTGTGTTCAGTACCAAAAGTAGTGGTAGCACCAGACACATCCTACAAACTTCCCTGTCCACCCCAAGGGTCCCCAGGCTTACCGTCACGAGGTCTATCCCCGCCTGCAGCCCAGCAGAACGCTCGAAATTCCCTGTCAGCTTCAGGTACCGGTAGCTGGGGATCAGATGGGAAAGGGAAGTTCACTGTGTGCCGGTGGCACAGGAACCACAGCAGGCGGCGGGCTGTGGAGCTGCCCTGGCCTCTGTGCACCCTTTCAAGGAGGAGGAAAGCCTTTGATGGGTGAGTGCACAAGTTCTATCCTAGGACTAGACCTGTTCCTGGAAATCCCTGTAACAGGCATGTAAAGGAAATGACCAGCCAAGGCCGGTTCAGATCAGAGTAGGGTAAGCCAGTTATTCCAGCAAGTGGAGTCCCCAGAGATCTCCATGCTCACTATCCCATTTCTCACAGCTTTCTTGTCTTCTCTGTCCTCCCTCTGCCCCATCACTGTGAGACTTGTTTTCTCTTCTCTCTTGCAAACTTGAAAACAGGGACAAATTCACCAAATTTGGCTGGAATACTACACTATGTATTGCCTTACACTTTTGTAACACTGTTCTGTGCAGTACACGTGTATGCACATCATAGTAACAACACATTCATGAACGTGTGCAAGCTCTGGGTGGGTGTTATCTTCAGTGTTCCAGCTGCAGCAGGCTGTGGCTGGTCAGCACATGGAGACTGGCAGATTGTCATGTGTTAGCAGCATGCGTTTGAGTGGTTTTTTGTGACCAAGCAGTACTCTCACCTGTGCAAGGTAGACCTTTTCAGAGCCTTCTCTACATCCATGTCATCACTGCTGTAGTCTGTGACGATGACGCTGAAGTAGGGATCCTTAGTGACTCGGAACAGCTCTTCCATGTCTGAGATGAACTGCAGCACCCAACGTGCCTGGTTTTTCACTGGTTGTATTGCAACAGGGAGATAATCTAAGCAAACTGATTTCAACGATGGTGTTGTTTCTCAACAGGCAAGGCTTCTTGCCTCCTGTCAAACCCCGATAACCTTACATTGATGCTGAAATAGGCACAGGCTGAAAACCTGGTCCAAAGAGTTAAGGAATCAGTGTGGGTTCTTTCCCACCAGGTGACAGCAGTTTTCTTTGAGCTTACAAGCCATGGAAGTTTGGGTCCTATCATATTTCTGAGTGGGTTTAACTTGGAGAGAATGAAAATTGGAAGTGACCCAAAGGAGATGGTTGAGACTGGGCCAGATTCACTGTTCAGCACTGCCCTCATGGGAACCACCCACCATGCCATCCCTCGGTGTCCTGGGGAGGCAGGCCCTCCTTACCTGGCACCACGAAGTGAACCATGGCACGGTGGTTCCAGGAAAAGCCCTGGGGCCAGCACAGCTCTGGCTCATTCACCACAGCCATCAGGTGTCGCCGGCGACCCCACACCAGGTTCCTCATCTTCCTCTCCTCCTCCTCATCGCCACCAACACCCTGCCAGCCCCGAGCAAAGACATACTCAGAGAAGCGGATGAGCCGCCCTCCCTGCTCCAGCAGCTCCAACTCCAGCAGGTAGCGGCTGCCCCGCATGCGGTCCTGGCGCTTCTCCACGTTCACGATGCGCTGCAGCTGGAACCGCCTGCAGGAGACAGGGCTGGCGTGGGCATGTCCCCTGGACACCAGCCCCGCTCCCACCTCCAGCCTGTTCAGCTCTGCTAGGCTCCTTCCTCGTGGCTAGCACAAACCATTTAGGCCCCAACTTCCCCCTGCTTTGCTGCACTGCTTCCAAAGTCCCATGGGAAGGTTTACCACCTGTTTCCTAAATCCACAAGCATGTGGGATTAGACTTGGGATTCCAGCCAAGAGAAAAATATTTGGCAAGGGAAATGAAATAAAGGTGACACAGAAAATAACAAATGTGTCTGAATGATTGTAGGGCTGGTAGTAGTGAGTGTACTCAACACGACCTACAATGATCATGGCACAAGGAGTATGTTTGGGCTAGTGAAATGGCTCGTGACAGCTTATCAGCCAAGAACATGGAGGAGCACTGATCAATCATACAGTAAAAACTGGTGTGAGCTGTAGGTTCAGAATGGCCAAAAGTGGATGAAATGCCAGGTCATGCTCTTTCAGATTGTAACAAGAGTTTCTGCTATAAAGTAGATGCTTGTCAGTTAAAAATGCTGAGAAAAGCTTGTGTTACATCTGACTGTGACTGATGTGACCCTGAAAAAACAAATGTGATCTTAAGATGTAGCATCAGACCTACTTCCAAGCAGGAATTGGAAACTAATAACACCTATTCTATAAAACATCCAGAATACTGTTGATTTATATAGAAGAAGATTAACTCAAACTGAAACCTGCATGGAAAAGGATTGGTTAAAAAATAGAGGCCGACCCAACAAAAGAATCAGGAGTTGGATTGTTTAGCTTATGGAGGCTCAGAGGAAGTATGTCTGTTTGCGACAGAGGCAGTCAAGATGGTATGTCTTGAGAAGAAAAAGAACCATATCAGGACCATGTGAAAAAAGAGTACCAGCAAAAGATGGCACCATTTATCAGCCAAAAGAGGTATATTTAAAGCCCAGTATTTCACACAGATTCCTTGCCTGAAATCTTATTCCCCACATGTAGTTTACCCTCTGATTCTCACTAGTTACTCACATGACAGATACTCCCTGTGCAGGATGGTACAACCACCTCAAAGACTGCCCCTTGGTTTTCTCACTGTGCCTTACCCTTTACTCCTCTGGTTGAGCTTCTTCAGGAAGACACGTGTAACTTCCAGGGCCTCCCTTTCTCTTAGCAGCAAGTTTCCTGATGTGTTGCATTTCAGGTCAATCCAGTCTGTGCGCAGCATATGGAAGTCCAGGTTGCTCGCGCTGAAGGTCTGCTCCCAGTTCACTGCCTGGTCGAACACTGGTACGTAATCAAAATCCTCCTCATCTTCCTCCTCTGGCTCCCCATCTGCCTCTTCCTCTTCCTCTTCTGCTGCCACAGGTGCAGACTTGCCCTTCACAGGAGATGCCACCTGCACCTCGCCCACGTCCCCACCATTGGCTGCCTTATGCTCAGCAATGTAGGACTCCACTTGGTTCAGCCACTGTGGCAGCCCAGGCTGGCTGGGGCTGGCAGTGCTCGCAGAGTGTCTGCTGGCTTTGCCAGAGACTGGGCCTCCTTTCCTGGCTGGCACAGTGCCTGCTAGCTGCAGCACGTCCTTAGCAGTGCTGACATCTCCTCGAGGTCTCACCCTTTTGGGACTTGTGACCCCTGAGTCCCTTGGGTGGCCAAGAGATTGCTGTCTTTGAGATACAGTCCTAGTAGAAGGGTTCACCCTTCTGATGGGTGCTCTCCCCTGGACAGCCCTGGCATGCTGCAGAGGGCTCCTGGAGTTGTCTTTGACACCAGCTTTTAAACGGGGTCTCTTTGTTACTGGGTTGCCCTCTAGGCCAACCTGGCTGAGGCTTTTGTTGGTAGAGGCCAGCGTGGCTGATTTGACATCAAACCTCTTTGTCCTTCTCCTTTGTATCCCCTCTCCTGTGTTATGACCCATCGCCGAGAGGAGCCGACGACGCTCCGGGAGGGAATAGTCCTCATGAATATTGTCACTGCCCAACACACTGCTGACAGCATTGCCCACCAGCTTCACCTTCGCTGTGCCAGGGCGCTCGGGGGCACGGGTGCTCTCCACATCCTGCTCCTCGTACTGCAGGTCATCCAGGTTCCCTTCCTGGGAGCCTGCAGGAGTAATTGAAGTTACACCTCTGGCATCCTCCTACTGCTTTCCCTACCCTGATTCAGGCACCCATCCTGCTGGGGGCAGCTGCTCCTGGCCTCATCTCAATGTTGCCTCTCCTGCTCAGAGGAACAGAGATGCTCTCACACACAGGAGCCGTGCTCTTGCTGGTACCAGCCTCCTCACCTATCAGCCACCACTGCCAAAGGCTGTGGAGGTGTCTGGCTCTGCCTTTAGATGTCAGTTTGGCCACAGCTTTGCAGAGCAGGGGTGACCACAGGCTATCAACATGAACACCTTTGGCTGTCACTCCTGCCTATGTTTTTGCTAGAATTGCATCTTGGATAAGCTGCAGGCCTGAGAGGTAGTTGTCACGTTGTCCACTACAGTCCCCTGTTTGGTGACCTCCCAGCCTGCCCTTGCAAGAAGTGAAAGTGGCAGCAAAAATCTCCTTCCAGATACAGCAATCTGGCAGGGAAAGCTGTGACTTGTTATGGAAAGTCAACAGCTTCTTTCAGCTGCTGCTGGAAGACCACACACAAAAGTGACAGGTGAAAGGATCCTCTGGGCTCTGACATTAGGGTCTCTACCTGGCTGCTCCATCTTTTCTCCAGAGTCCAGACTCTTCTCTGGCCGATCCATTTTCATGTACTTGTAGAATCCAAACCTGCAGAGGGAAGAGCAGAACACAAGTTTGATGAAAGTTACTTTGCCCTTTCTAAATAAAAAAATGGCCATTGCTTCAGAGGTGATGGTCTATTACTCTGATTACATCTACCCAACACCTCTAGATCCTCCTTACCAAACATCACCACCATCTTTCATATATTTGGGCAATCAGATCTTATTCTGCACTCTCTAAGGCATCCATTTTCCTTCCTTGCCATCTCAGTCTCTCAAGGCATTTTCTCATAAGCACAGGAGGAAACTCCAATCCAAGTACCCTGAAAACATTTTTTCAGCCTCCCTTAAACTGCTCTTTAAAGCTCACTTATGATGTAGTGCTCACAAATGCAAGTCATCACGCTGCAAAAGCAGCTGAAGCAGCTGATTGCATTGATCTCCCTCTCTCTTCTCTCACACCACTGTTGTCTGTGTGCTGTCTTCATATGTCAGTGCTTCAAGCTTTTAAGCAAAATGGGCCCCCAGTTCTCAAATCCAGTCACAATACAAATGAATTGCCAAAGTAATACACTAGGAGTCACCTTCCAGCCCATGGCTGCCACCTTCTCTATCCTCCATTATGAACCATGAGTCTCCTCTCAAACCTATGCCATGATCTGTTGTTCCAGTCCTCAAAATAGTCCTGGAGGAAGATGCTGTGCACAGGGAGGCCACCATCAGCTACCTCACTGGTAAACTGGCTCCTTATTCTGCAAAAAAGTCCTCCTGAATGGACATGAATCCTCTGTCTGTTATGGGGGGGAGGATGTGAGTGGCAGTTCTCTTGTGGGGCCACTACCGAGATCTAGGTCCCAGTGAAGATGAATGACATGCATTTCTTCCCCTAGAGAGATGCCTGATGTGAGCAGTTTGGTCTTAACAGTGACAGCTTTTAGGAGGCTCCAGTTGCTGGCAGGCAAGGTTTGCTGGGAATACACTCCCTGATGTAGTGGAACAAACATGCTCTGACTCAGTTACTGGGTTAATAGTGCAAGAAAAGCAATGGCAGTTTCCTCTTGAGACCTAAACATATTTTCACCGAAGTTATCAAAGGAAACTAAATGCTTTAGTGTTTTGCAAGGCTTAGGGGATCTTTAAGAATTAAGAGAGTCCTATAGAAATGACTATGAAATTCCACACCAATTCCAGCCCTCAAACCATCTCCTCCTTCCCTGCTAGTAAACTCACATTTGTGGCATCCTACCTTTCCAAATAATAAGGGTTTTCCTGATAGAAGCATTTGTTGTCTTTCTCCATGTGGCTCAGGCGGCTGTAGTCATTTGGGTAAACAAAGGATAAATGAACCTGGAGAGAAGGGGGACAACCAGAGTAAAACCCTGATAAATTCCAGGCATCAGTCACAAGGTAACCCAGACATAGTTGCAGGGTAAACAGCCCTTTTTAGAAGGAACACAAGTCACTCACTAAATCTTAGCCTTTCCAAGGCATCCAGTACCAGGCTGTAAGAATGGAAAACAGAAGGAAGCATGCTAGGATGTGTGCATGGGTATGCCTTTTTCTCTGTCTCTCAGCATCTGTAACCACGAGCTTAAGTCACATAACAGACTGAGAACTAGGTGGGAGAGAGGTGGACAAGCCATCCTGAAAAAACGTCAGGGACTTTAGTAGTCCATAGGTACTACAGTTCACCCCATGGAAAATGAAATCCTCAGCCATTGTGAGGCTCTGTGTGAAGGCAAGCTCAGTTCTTTGGTTTGAGGCCTGAGAGGCTCTGTAAGACACACACACACACTCGTACCCCAGTGAGACACATGAGCAGTGCACAGCACCCGTCTCCCTTTCCTTGATGTTGCTCTCTGGCACGTACTGGGATGCAGAGACCTGAACCGATGATCAAATCTACCCAGGGGCTTCAGAACTGTGGAAAGGCCCCATGGTTAATGGGATCTCTCTCATTCCTGCTTGGGTTCCCCTGGGCAAGTACCTGCTTAAGAAATAGACTTACAAACTGGAGTCCCTGGTAGCGCTGCAGAGGAAATCCATTCACCAGGTAGCTGGGCTTGTAGGGGCAGTCTGGCAGGGCTCGGTGCACACGGGACTTGCTGAGCAGAGGCACTGGGAAGAAGAAACACACAGGCAAGAGCTGCAGGAGGAGCCCTGCCTCAACCAACGCACCAGCTTAGCAGCTTCTTAGTTCTGGGCCCCTCAGTTCAGGAAAGATATTGAGGTGCTGGAGTGAGTCCAGAGAAGAGAGACAAGGCTGGTGAAGGGACTTGAACACAAGTGCTATGAGGAGAGGCTGAGGGAGCTGGGGTTGTTTAGTCTGGAGAAGAGGAGGCTCAGGGGTGACCTCAGCACTCTCTACAGCTACCTGAAAGGAGATTGTAGCCAGGTGGGGGTTGGTCTCTTCTCCCAGTCAACCAGCAACAGGACAAGAGGGCATGGGCTTAAGCTCTGCCAGGGAAGGTTTAGGTTAGATATTAGAACAAATTCTTTACAGAGAGAGTAATCAGGCATTGGAATGGCTTGCCTAGAGAGGTGGTGGATTCACCATCCCTGGAGGTTTTTAAGATGAGACTGGATGTGGCACTTAGTGCCATATCTAGTAACCAGAGTGCTGTTGGATCAAGGGTTGGACTTGATGATCTTGGAGGTCTCTTTCAACCCATCTGATTCTATCATTCTATGATTCTGTCCATGGTTTCTGTTTATCTATGTGAAATACTAACAGATACAAGAAGCAAACCTTGCATAGTTCATCTCTTTACATTCCTCTGAGGCACTTGCACAAAAATATTAAGCCTGGGAATGTTGTGTGAGCTGGATGTCAAGAAAGAGGAGCTGCATTTAGCCTGTGCTTTGCCTCCTACAGCAACTGGTACTGTAGATTCCCCTCTCTGCTGCACCAGGGATAAGAGTATGACCTTGACCGTTGTCGTGTAGGAGGACAGTCTTTCTCCGCTGTGCTACCACACGTGCTGTGACAGGCTGCAGTTCCCTCCTCAGCTGCTTTGCAAGTCTTACCTTTGTAAAGAGTGTCCCGGGGGTCAGGCTTCAACATGTCAGCCGGGTGTGCCTTGCTGCCTGTGCTGTCAGCAGGCCGGCTCCGGCGACTGGCCACCGTCTGCGGGATATGCCCAACCTCGTCCATCTTGAAACGTGTCTCATCTAGAAACCAGAGAGAGAACAGAAGGGCGAGGAAGGGCTAATTTGTCCCTTGTCCCAAAAAGGACCTCTCTCAAACGTCAGCCCCTTCCAAACGGCTTTGCATCCGTGGCACTGAGGCTGGCTCTGGCAGAGCAGTGTCTAAGCGGTGCTGCTCGGGAGCACCACTGCAAAGCCACCGCGTGAAGGAAAGGCTTTGACTCAGAAACCTGGAAATGCAGAAGCTGTGGGGTAGGAACATGGCTGTCACTGAAAGCAAACACACACAGTGGTAAGTTCTGGAGGAAAATGGCCTCTTGCTTTGGACACACCAGCAGCGACGTGCTGAAGAAGTCCCATGGTGACAGGAATTACCGGACACCTATTATTAGTATTACATTTCTTTTAAAAGGAGGTAAGATAGATGAATGGGAGAAGAAACCTGAGGAGCAGAGCTTTTATCTGTGCTGGAAAAGGATCAGGACTCTGGGGCAAGGCCTTCAGTCGCTGAGGAGGATGTTACTCCAGGAGGGGAATGAAGACCTACAGTAAGCCTAGAGTGACAGGAAGATTAAACTCACCACTGGGTATTGGTTATATTTTTTTCTTGGGTGCTGCTGTCATGGGACTTCATGTCTCCATGCATATTATTCTAAAATGAGGGGAATTGAGTAAATATCCATGAGGGAAAAGCAACATTCTGCCAAGGGCATGGTGTGCAACTTTTGGCTACTGAACAACATAGAGAATCCAGAAGGAACAGGATGACATGTGATACAGCCAAAGGGTAATACAGAATAGGGAAAAATTGTATGGGCAGAAGGTGACAGTTAAAGATGATACTACAGCACTGTACCTAACTATGAAGGGATCTTCTGGGATGTCAGTCTTCTATTCTACAGGGAATTAACATGAAGAAAAGACCAGAAGGAAAAATGATGAAGATGGAAGACCTAATGGAAAGCCTAGTTCTGGCCAAATGGGAGGTTTCAGAAAATCCAGGAGCAGGTTGTGATCCAAGACACAGCAAACAGATGTCTTGATTACATCTGGGAATCTTCCAAGCACAGAAATGCTGGCATAGAAAAAAGCCCAAAAATGCTGGAAGGCAACAGTTGTAGATATGGAAAGGGGGAATGCTGGCAGAGGAAAGTGATGCTGACAAAGCTAGGTTAGGATAAACAGGACTAAGGAGTTCCTTAACTGATAAAGGCATCACCTGATGTGCTAAGAAGGGTTTACAAAACAGGAGCGACTGGACTGATGTGTTTGCTGAAATCCAGCACCAACTTGAAGAGGGTTGAGGCTAGTACAGAAGAAAGCAGCATCTCCCAATATTGCTACTGTATCCCACTGTGTTCAGGACTCTGAAAGCTCCTGGAAGTGCTACAGTGATCCCTTCTCCCTGATTGTGTCCAGCTGACAGCACAGCCCCACAGCTCCCATGTTATGGGCCTTACATTTCCTCTGGCATTCAGCAAGCAAACTCCATCCTGTGTTCCTCGCACATCTGCAACATTCTCACCCTTGTAGACTCTTCTCACTACCTCTAGACTTCTTTGGAACAGTGTTCCAATCTTACTTCCAATTCTACTACATTTAATAGCGAGTCACACTCTTGTCCAGAAGTTTTGCTCCTGACCTGTCTCCACCTTTTTCTCCTGATGATGTGTACACCTGGTATTTGCCTGGCTAGACTATGATTCATGGTGAAACACCACTGATAAGTTTAGGAAGAATGGGGAGGTTCTTAGGAAAACCTGTGATGAAGATACTTACTAGCAAAAAGTGAGAGGTATTGGGAATCAATCACTTTGAACTTCACTTCTGGGTCATTGAGTCTCCACTGGAACAGAGAAACACATGAAAATGAAGTGCTTATGGAGTTAACTGAGCCTGGAAAAAAGGAACAGGCACAAGATGTTTTTTCACCAGATAGGTTTGCAGCTTTCCTCTTTCTCCCCACTATGACTGAAATTACTTTGCAGCAGAAGACTAGGAATGAGCTGAGATCCCCCAGGACAAATCCAGAATGGGAAAGGACAAAAAGCTGCAACAGAGACTTGAGAGGGCAGAACTATCCCAAGTAGAGGAAAGGGTCCTGACATCTGGCCAGGACTATCCCACACAGAGGTAGGTAGGGGTTCTGGAAGGGATTAGATACATCTCATGCAAGAGGAGCTGAGGCCTGGGAAAGGAGGGGAATCACTAAAAACATAATTCCCAAGCTCTGTGGGGACATATATATACAGCATGGCCATTTCCACAGACTCACTGCTACTTCCACATGGTCTGTTCCTCTGTCATCCTGCTTGTGCAGCACCTCAAAATAGTACCTGCCTGCAGCTGACAACCTGTGAAGAACAAGGTGTCTGTCACCAGGAGCATTAAGGAACATTTCTTAGCTTGTCAGCAGACAATGAGTGGAGAGCCACCACACCCATGAAACCACCTAATTCTCAGGGTGAACAGGGTTAGGGCTGCCAAGAAAATCCAGATGGGGACAGCGAGATAGGTATCTTCCCTTGTGCATCTGGAACACTACAGACCCCTCTCAGTTACTTCTGAATAAGTCCCTTGCAGTCTTGCCTGCTGCCTTTTGACCTCTGGGAAACCTGGCCAGTTCCAAGGCAGGAAGCTTGGGATAAAGTTCATTTAGAGGAGTCTGGATCTACTGGTGGCTGATTCCTCTGGGGAAGAAAAATTCAGTGTTGCATTCCTGCAGTGAATCAGCAAGGCTTTGGCAATACCCCAGAGTAATCCCTTTCTCTATATTGCTAAATTCTTCAGGACAAGCCTGGGTTCCTTTTCCTTGTGATTTCCTGGCCAAGTGCAAAGGTGGCTGGGAGCGAGGGACTTTGCTCACTCACCTCACCATTTTTGACTGCTGGCTGCGAAATTTCCCAAACTCTCCTGGTGCAGTCCACTCCTTCCCTGTCTGTGAAGAGATGGAAGATGCTCTAGTTAAGATGAGTTTCTTCCCTTGTTACTGCACTGAGAATGACGAAGAAGGAAAACTGAGCTACCTCTTCCCTCCACTTCCCCCTGGTAACTTGTCTGTGAGATCCATCATCTGTGGACAGACTCAAGTCCCTTAATCATGAACAGGGGGCTCCCAATAGCACTGCCAGTATGTAACTGGCTTAAGGTGTGACATGTCATACCCATCTGGCATCTGTGGTGGTACTGTCTGTAGCTGGGCAGGAAAAGAAATTTGAGTAGTCCAAAGAAGTATGTAAGTCAGGAGGGTCTCTGTTCCCACAGAAACATTAAAGTCTCGATGGAAGAAGCCATGCAGCATGCACTGTACCTTGCCTACACTGGCCAGCAGCTGGAGACCAGAGGTCTTTTCATCTGGACTCAGCCAGAACTCAGCATTGTCATCCGCAGCAATGGCAAACTGAAACTCCCCTGTCAAGAGATGAAGGGAGTGAGTAGGGCTTTGGGGTAAGGAAGGGCTTGTGCACAGAAATCCTGTTCCTCTAAAATGCTGTCTTTGCCATTTCTCCTGGTGAGAATATAGATTCCCTTTTGATAATACCACCCTCACCCTTTTGAACCTCTCTGACTTTTCCAACTCTGCTGTGACTGAAAACAAACTCTACAGATGCAATTTCTTCACTATCCCTGCTGCATCAGCTTCACCTGGTGCCTAACCTGGAAAGCTAAGAAGTCTATGCAAAGTCTCACTGATTCCCTTTTTGTTTCCAGAGCAATTTTTTTTGTGTGAGATGCTGCGTTTGGATGCAGGAATGTGCACATGGAGCCACAAAGGGAGACAGAGGTGTTTGAACCTCTCTGTTCTGGCCGGAGTTACATGGATGGCCGCTGAGGGCCAGGGGACCATGAGAGGTGGGTGAGAGCTAGCAGGCTGCTCTGGGCAGACACACGCAGCTGGGCCATAGAGATGTCAGCTGCTGTCAGATGGCATTCATGCACCCGGGGAGCAGCAGGGACATAAATGATGTCATGTGCAGTCCCAGGCATGCGAGGGAGGGAGGAAAAGCTCAGGGATTGTTCATGCCCACATAAACACCGTGGGGCTGTGCATTCATGACAGCATTGTTATTTATCTAGCACTTCCCATCTGTTTTCTCCAATGCTTTTCCTTTCCATCCTACAAGGGAGGCAGATGTGTTTTTCACCCATGCCGAGGCCACGGCCAGTCATGCACGTCGCCCACGTGAGGGACCAGGAACGGGGCTTGCCAGGGTGAGGCACCAGTGACTCAGTGCCAAGAGTGGAGCGAGGGAGGGGAGGGGCAGGTGACAAGAGACGTGAGTGGTGGCACAGCAGCCTCAGAACCCTCACCGTCAGTGAAAGGATGCAGGTAGCCAAATATGCGGAGACCATAGTTGGTCCACTTTGGGGACACAGACAACTTCTTCAGTGTAGTTCGTGTCTGAAGGGGAAGAAGCAAAAAAATTAAAAAAAACTAATTTTAGGTGTGACAGGAACAAGGGGAGATACAGAAACCCTGGGACAGGTGGGCAGAGGGAAGTATGAGGTTTGCACTGAGAGGAGGATGGGGTGCAGTGTGTGATGGAGGTAGAGGGAAAGTGCAGGCCAGATGAAGAAATGAACTGGAGCAGATGCCATTGGGGTGGTAGGGACAGCACATGGCATTTGCCAGCCACTTGGAAAGAGAGCACTAAATACAGGGCTTCTTCACCACGTGTCCAAGGCCTGGCAGGCCAGCATAGCGAAAATGAGCCTCCCCTGTGCAGCAGAAGAGCTGCCACCCTTCGAACCTTGTGAAAGCCTCCTGCTCCCTCAGCGGGAGGACAGAAGAGGTGGTTGAGAGGGAGGTGATGGATTCTTAGAAGCAGCGGCACAGACAGATGTTGGAGGGAGATAAGGACAGGATGTAAAGGGAGCAGGGGTGATCCAGCTGGGAAGCATAGCTGGCAAGTGTGGGGCAGCAGGTGTCATGGTCTTACTTACGTGAGGGAAGAGGGGGAAGTGTAGGTTTTTCCTGAGCTGCTCAATGGAGCTGCCGCACCAGTCCTCGAACACGTGCAGGTTGGCCTGGCCCTGGAACTAGGAGGCAGAGGTGGGGCACCATGAACTGCTGCATCTCTCTCCTGTGCCCCTCCCCTGTTCTGACAGTCTTGGCCATGGCCCCAGCACTGGAGCACTTGTGAGAGTGAAGGAAGATGCCACTGCTGCGATGGGCTGGTTTGCAGAAGACATGGCTCCAGACCCCTGTTTCTCATCTGCTGAGGGTTTGGGGTTGGCACACATGACACAATGGCACCAGAGAACTGTGCCAATGCTTGGGACGTCTCAGTTACATGGCTGGGGTTCACCCCATCAAGGTGTTTAACCAGAGGGCTGTGCTCTGAGGCCATGGTGTGGAACACACTGCAGGCTGGGAACAGCCCCCCATGATGTAGTCAAGAAAGTGTAGGGTCTAATGTTCTCCAAGAATGCATTTTGGACTCTTACAATCTCAGGGCTACTTTCCTGACCTGAGGGAGAGGGGACGCCCTGGGAGGTGGGGTGGAGATGGCAGATCACCGTCTCAGAGCATGTCTTGAGAGGTAAAGCTAATGGAGGACACTGGGGACAGGGAGGTGGAGGCTCAGCATGTGTGAGTACAGACATCTGTCCCAGTCACAGCCAATCCTGCCAGGAGAGACTGTCAGTGTCCAAGAGAGACCCGGAGCACAGCTTTGCTGGGAGAAGCTTGCTGGCCACTATGGGACTTCAGCAATACATTCCTCAAAGGACAGACTTCCTTTTCCTCAGAGCCATTCAGGAGGGAATCACTGGCTGCCCCCGACAAAGTCCAAGCTCTCTGTCTGTAACCAGTGGAGCTGGATGCTGAAACCCTCCTCACAGGGGTGGCATCCAACAGTGGAGAATAAATGAGCTGGAGACGGTAGAAGCTACTTTAGATGGCGAAATGCCAAATAAAGGAATAGGTTGCCTTGGGACCAGGGAGGTTTTGCTGTGGCTGTCTTGCCTATATAAGGGCTGTGCGAGCAGGGCTGGGGAAACAGCCTGAACAGCACCCAAATGTCTACAGATGGCAGCAAATTCTTAGTTTTCACTGGGGAGTCTGTAGCAGGGCTGGAGCAGCAGGGTGGAGAAGCGTCCAGCCCCTCCGTGCACTCCTAGCAGAGAAACTGTTTCCTGGAGTTGTTTTTCCCAGGACGGTGGGTTGGAGGTGCATTTTGAAACACATTGTGGCTTGAAGGAAGGCTGTGCAGCAGACTTGGCACTAGTAATGCTTCCCTGTGAGCTGGACTTTAGTTGTGCACGTGAAAGCCATTTCTGTGTGCCAGGCAAAACACATTCACAACCATTGCTGTGCTGGAGTGGTCTCTCATCAGCCCTCTCTCACTGGTGTCTGCACTGCCAGGGCTGGACAGATGTCTGTGAGCTCATGTCTCCCCCTCCACTACTATGTCCTCCTCTTTCTACCTCTGCTGACACCCCTCAGCCTGGCTTCTGCCAGACAAGAGGAAAAGCAGCAAGACAAAGTGGATGTAGTTCACCAGAGCAATGCACAAATCAGAGGGCTCAGGGTGATGGATGCAGCCAAGAGAAACCCAGGATTCTGAAGGAACTTGTGACACAAATAAATCACTGCAAGCATGACAAACACTG
>JAWWEU010000040.1:67515810-67561372 GCA_035583155.1 Acropternis orthonyx | reverse complement strand
GGATGCAGCCAAGAGAAACCCAGGATTCTGAAGGAACTTGTGACACAAATAAATCACTGCAAGCATGACAAACACTGAATTGGAACGTAATTGCTGTGCAATCCTGTTCCCCTTGGCCAAATCCAGGTTCACACCCAAGGGTCTTACACTACTTTTCTCAGCCAGATCAAGCAATGGCAATTGCTGTTTCTTATGGGACATGAAGTGAACAGGCTGGGCTCCCATAGTGAGTCGCTGCCAGCAACAGTCCTGTGGCAGTCTGCTGCTACCCACAAGTGATGCTGGTGTCTCTTCTCAGAGAATTGCTTGCACGCTGCAGACAGGAGGCTCAGAGTTCTATGAAACGTAGCACAACACTCCCACACTGTGGAGAGGCTGGTGCTGCAGTCTACTCCTGCCAAAGCCAGACCCGGGGGATGCTCCCAAAGCTCAGGACTGCAATGGAGCTGGGCTGGCTTTAGCATGGGGTAGTAACCAAATGCAAACCCAGATATTGATGAGGGAAATCCCAAAACACTGGCTAGACTCGCTCAAATGTTTGCAAAGGGAACCTGGACCAGTCCCACTGCAATACAATACTTTACTGCAGAGTTTGGCAGCATTAGGGAGGGGCAGCCTACTAAAAAATAAGGCAAACACCACTAAACCAGGTGCACCGTCAATGCTGAAAAAGGTGATCCCTGAGATTTTTAGCCTGACACTCCTGTCTCCCAAGTCTTTACAAGGCATCCTGAGAGGAGATTTTGGCAGGAGTTAATGAGATCACTTTGCCTTCCTGCGCTCAGAGCTACTGGAAATAATTAACTGGTAAACAATAAGTATTTCTTGCATGCAATTTCAGTGTGTTTTCTAAATCAACAGATTTTCTCCTGAGTTACCGAAGTCTAACTTACTTTCTGCTTCTTCAGAAAGGGAAAAGAAGAACATGATTGACAGATATGTGTTGGCTGCCCAAAGTCCTGCTCTGGGACTGAAAACCGAGCTAGGCTTTAATTTTAGGCCTCCACGAGTCATCAGTCTAGCAGCTGTTTTGAAACCCTATCACCTCTGTCCCTCCAATTCAATTCATGGCTGTCCATGGCAGGCAGCTGAGAAATTCCTCCGTTTGCTATGCGCGTCTCCTCTGGAACATGCAGTAGAAGTCTCCTGCTTGGGGGTTTTGCAGATTGCAATTACAGATAAACATCACCACCATTCCAAATTCATGCATACAGTGGATCTTCTAAAACATGGCTACTGAGTTGGCCTTTCCAACTTAGGACTACCTGGCCCTGTTTCTCAAAGGACTGGAAACTTAGGACTTGGGAAGCAACAAGTTAAGTTCTCCTTCTCCCCATTTAGAACAACTGCTTTGAAAAAGCTGGATAAACTGATTTGGCCAGAAGCAGGAATAGAAGCCAAGAGTATGTGTTTTCAGTGGGAGCTGTTTTTATGTGACCTGTGCCTTCCCATTTAGAGGGCTCCTCCTGTCTCTCAGCTTCCTCCCTGTCCCAACCCCACCTCTCAGTTGCTTATCTCCCCCTTGCTGAAATAGCAGCATTGCAAGAACTCAGCTCATATCCAAAATGGGCACAGGCCATGCACCAAGGGTACTGTCAGCACAGGGAGAGTGTGTTCAGGAGCACATGCACCAGGGCCATTCTCCCTAAGGAGGTCTGGGCAGGCTGACACCCTCCTGAGCACAACACTATGGGCACAGAGTAACCCAAGGGAAGGGAGAGCTGAACCCTAGCAAGCGCAGGGACAGAAGGGCTGGGACAGGCCCTTGCTTCAGTGCTGATGCAGCAGCCCCCATGGCTTCGGGAGTGTGGCTGGTCTCTGAGCCCCAGCACTGACTGTCCCTGCTGAGCATGCTGAAATAATGCCTGCCTGCAGCCCTGGTTCTGTATTAAGAGACTTGGGTATTTCTGTGTCCTTCTAGTGAGAAATTTTAGATAATCAGCCCCTGCTAGAAAAACGGCCTGTAGAGGAGGATCAGGCACCCAGGGAGCCCAGACCTCTCTTTCTAGCCAAAAACCCATCATATCAAAACCACCTAGAGGGTGGCACCACACACCCAGGAGCTCCTGGTGAGCAAGGAGCCCAAGGAAGAAAGGTCATGGCAAGCAGCAAAGCTGGGAGGATTGTGGCAGCAGAGACATGACCTGCTGCCCTGTAACTGGAGCAGGATGGAGAAGAGGAGTCTTTCCTAATTTAATCCTGAGTGGCTTTGGCATCACAGAGGCAAATCAGCTGCGTAGCTGCACGCAGCCGAGGGAATGCACAGCACTGGGGATGATAAACAGGGCACAGAGAGGCCTGAGCCAGGGAAGAAAGGCAACATTGTGCTGCCAACTAGAAACTCCTGAGTTTATAAGACTCCTCTGTCTCTGCAAAGTGGCTGCAGCCCCTCCTCCTGCCTGGCCCAGCTCCTCTGACTGGGTGACATTCAGCAGTCAGCAGCTGGGCTTGGCTGCACGCTCTGCTGTGCTGGGCACTTGTGGGAATACATCAAGATAAGTTAGCTACACAGGCCCCCTGTCTGGATGGGCACAAGTGGGCAAGGAAGGATCATCAGCAGGGACAGAGCAAGCAGCAAGAGCTCTGTCTTTCAGTCTTCTAATGAAAGGATGCTTCTTCTTAGGGCAGGTTTGGTAGCAAGACAATACCCTAGCACAATCTTTTGGTTTCATGCAGCACCTATGCACCTATACAGGTGCTGCCTGCAAGGGGCTGTGCTCCTGGACCTCCCTCACACCTCTTTTTAGAGCGAACAAAGTCCTCAGGCTGCGCAGACATGATGGAGTCGAGGACACTTTAAATGCACTCCAGTGCTTTCTCCTCTCAGAGCTGAAGAGAAGCTTTTGCAGAGCAAATGAGAATTAGAGGGCTAACCAGACTTTCTGAAAATCCTTCCCCACACCTACAGCAGTGTCAAACAGTGACACTCATGGTCCCACAGCAGTTTTGCTCTGAGGATAGCCAGACACCTTTCTGGATTAATTAAACAAAGCACTTGACATCTCTCCAGACTGAGGAGGCAGTGGCTGGTGCTGGAAGCTGGAAGACTTTGCTGTGGTCCCTGGAAGTGACAGTAAGGGTAGGGATCATCATGTGCACAGGCACCTTGAGGAGCCCAGGTGTGAAACTGAACCCTTCTTTCCCCTTCACACAGGGTAACACTTCATTAGGGATTACCTATGTGCAGTTTCCCACCACATTATCCAAGGCTGAAGACTTAAACTGCCATTTCATATCCTGAAACTGAGAGGGGAAAATTGAAACCTGTCTTTTTTTGGCCATGCTGGCTGCCAGCTCACCCTGCAACCCGGTTAAATTATTCATATTTGTCAGGAATGTACCTCTCTATTCAAACAAAGCCCAGTTCCCTGACCTGTGTGAGGCAACCTGCAGCCTCTCGCCCCAGGAATCAGGCTGCAATTAAATTATTAGAGATGCTGTGGGGAGGGCACAATGGGATTATAGACCCTGGGTAATTAATTTGGGCAGAGTCACAGAAGAACTTAATCTCAGGCCAGGAGACATTTCAGCTGGTGGCTAAGAGGACAGCAAGCAGCTCTATACAGAAACATGTCCATGGATCCCCCTCCATCTCCTGCAGCTGGTACTGGTGAACTGCTGGCCACACAGTAAGGGTGACTTCTGCTGACCCTCTCAGTACAGACACTTCCTGCAGCAAGGGCAGGAAATTCTGCCTTATAGAGACAAAGAGAAAACTGTGCAGACCACAGCGTGTACCTCACCAGCTGCATCTCTAACTGAGTAAAAGCTCATTGCACACCACAGTCGGCTGTTTTCGAGACTAACATGCTTCTGAGACATCACTGGGGAGGGGATCCAAGACTCAGGGCAAAGCCTCAGAGAAGCTGGGGTATGCCATGCAGAGCCTGTGTTGCCTGATGCTGTGGGAGAGGGGAGCAGTACATGCTTCTGTCATCCTTGTGCAGAGCAGCAGCCCTGGCCCTCATGTCCCACTGGCTCTTAGCCAGCAGCTCCTCACCTGCGAGGCAGCCCTACCCACATGGCTCTGCAGCCAGAGGAAGCCCCCAGGCTCCAGCTGGGACCAGCACACCAGAGCCAAGGCAGCAGAACAGATCAATGGTCTGGTCTGGTTCTGGGCACTGGAGGGTGACAGGTGCTGGCTGCTTCCAGGAAAACTTTAGCTCATGCTGCAAGGACCTGAACTGCTCATTGTGACGGGAAGGACACAGTTTCCCTCCATCACCAGTGCTAATCTCCTCCTGAGCACAGGGCCAGCAGCCTGCTCCCTCCACAGGGGAGCTGCAGAGGCCCTTTAATTTGTGAAGGTCTCTAATCACCTTGAGGAATTTAGTGAGCTGGCTCCATTAGCTAAATGCCCCCTGGCTGGTGTCCCTCTCATTAGAAGCAGGCTGTATTGCTCCCTTATCTGAAGAGTAATGATGAGATAAGGGAACAGGGGAGGAAAGAATAAACGAGGCATGAAGGAAAAAAGGGGATTTTTATGCCACTCTGCAAGGGTCACTAGAGAAGGTCTCTGTTCATCCAAGTGTCACTGAAGTGGAGAAATCTCTGTGTGTGACACACAGGTGCTGGATGGCAAATGCCAGAGCAAGAGCAGAGCGTGACACTTCTGCATGCCACATCATGTATTTGCTTTCTGAATGCTAGGCCCTACACACCCAGACTTGAATAAACTTCACTTTTCAGGAAGGCAGTGGGCTGCCTGCTCTCAGGGAGTTGTGGGTGGGTGCTTGGTGCCTTGATGGAGACACCAAATTATCTGGAATCTGGACACTCCTGTCTTTCCAGATGATTACTCAGGTCTGTAAGTGTCATTAAGCATGGAGGAGGTGACACAGGATGGACCTCCACTAAAAGTGACTATTTCCAGGCATACATCCCTGCCTTCCACTCTTGCTGTACAAGTCTCTAGCTACACCTCCCTCAGTCAAAACAATGGAAGAAGGCACCCACCTCTGGCATCCATGGGACAGGGTTGTCCACAGCTGCATAATTTGATTTATTTCTTCCACCTCTTTGCAGCTCTTGCTTCTGAAATACAAGAAGAGGAAAGTCAAAATAACCCAGCGAATGACACAGCACTGACATCTACACAAGAGGGCTCAAACCTGGTTACAAGGACATATGAGAAAATAAAACAACTTCCCAAGCTCCCTTTCCAAAGGACAGGCCAGTTATCATGGCCATAGTGGGGTGAAAATGCTCTCTGGTTTGTTTGACAGCACATTTCAGGTGAGATACTGAGGGAAAAGGATACCAATACTTTATAACTGCTTGTTAGCACAGAGTTAAAACTTAGGTCACTTTCTGGTGGGTTTTTTTCCCATTCTTGTTGCAAAAATGTTCAAGTGATAGTTCTTCCAACACTGCCTTTAGGCAACACTACCAAGATGTGCTTCACTAGAGAGCAGCAGACTCTCTCCTGACCTTTCATTTCTGCTTCTGTCTTGCTTAGTGCTAGCTTCCTGGGCCACAGATCCAGCCAGCTTCAGCCCACCGCTGTGGCTTAGTACATCGAAAATAACTTAATTGACTACACTGGAGTCCTTGTACATTCCCACTGCTGTGAGTCAGCTCGGATTTTGCCCTGTGGCAAAACCTCTTTCCTGCATAAAGAGAGAGCTGTCTCTTGGGGCCAGCATCAGAAAGGAAGGTTTGCCCTTGTAAACACTCAGAAGGCATCCCAAGTCTCCTCACCCGGTGTTCCAGCTCTTGTGGATAGTAAAACTGGAGGCTTGGGTCCCCCCCTTGGACATTCGTGTCTGACAGAACCTTAGCCAGCTCCCTCCAGTTTTCGTATCCTGTACAGAGGAAACAGAAAGAAGTGTCAGAAAACAGTCTAATAAAAGAAATCAGAGCAGTTACCATAATAAACTGGTTCTTTTCAAGGCTGAGAGTTCCAACACTCTGGAATGGTCTAGCAGAGACCAGGAGTTGTTTATGTTACTTGAAGCAGCAGACTGATGCAGAGAGAGAAATTGCCTTTATCTTCCTTAAAAGCTCTTCCCTCCTTCTTATTAATACTTACATTAAAGATTCATCATAGCTCTAAAATACATGTCAGAGACTTCATTAATCACCACAGGACTGGAAACCTCTTTGTAGATCACTCATGTAATCCCAGTGGTCAAACTGAAGAACATCAATTTTTATTAACTAGTGATGCCAAAGAAAAATAAGACAATAACTAGATTACTAATTAATTTAATGATGAAAAGCATATTATTCATATATATTATTCTTATTTGCACAATAAAAGCTATCAATCTTCTTTTCTTAAAGGAAATTATTGCAAAAAATGCATCTGTAATGCCTAAAATGTTAACACTGATGCAGTTAAGGATGTCACCATTCAAGTCAAGTGCAAAGTAACTCCATTTGACATCCCCTCCCCTCCCTTCCCAGTTTGCTCAATTCAGAGCTCAGGATCAATTTTGATTTCCTTCTACAAGTCTGGTGGCCTCCTGGGCTTAGGAGGGACAAAGAGGAGCAGATGCAGCATAAGGTTGTAGCTCTCTATGAACACTGTCCATGTCACTAATGAGACTGCGCTGGTGAGCAGAGCTCACACTTCCCCAGCAGTGCTTCAGTGGCTCACACCATGTGGTTTTCAGATTCGACAAACACTTTGGCACTTAGCCAGCAACTAACCAGCCTGCCAGTACCTCAGTGCTGTGCCCACACTGCATGACAGCTTCATCACGAGGGGCAAGTGCCAAAACCTCCATAAGCCCCTACCCTCTCCCAGGCTGCTGGCAGACCAGCTCAATATCCATGTACCAAGGAGCAGAACCAGGCTCTCTACTCACCCTCTTTAAAATTGGAAATCATTCCCAAAGCTCTAGGAGGCTGAGAGAAGTCGGCTGCCTTGGTATGTAAAGGGAACCATCCCATCATCTTCAAGTCTGAGTATTTAGACAAATGGTCTGAGCCCTCTGCAAGGCTCCTGTAACCAGAAGGGCCAGGAACATGCTCTGAGGGGGAAGAACAGCCCACTTCTGTGGAAACACCTGCTGTTTCAGAGCCAGCAAACTCATCTTCACCCAATCCACCCATCTTCATCCTCCCCACCCAACCCAGCCGCATTGGAAAATCACTGTGCCTTAAGTAGGAACATGCTCTATCCATTTGATTTGGAGGGGGCATTTACAAGCTATATGACTTAGACCATCTCCAAAACATCTCTGAGCTATGTAGAGGTCCAGCCAAACCCCAAACCACACCAGGAACCAGAACTCACAAAAAAACCTTTGACAGATTCCCCTCCCAGGCTGCATTAAGCTCTTGGCCAGTTATTACACCTACTGGGTTGAAAAACTCTGTCTCTACTTGCTCCTGAATCAGGTTCCTGGGGGGTCTGGCAGAGGTGAGCAGAAAGTGAAGATATGGAAACTGCTTCCTATGATGTGGTGATCAAAGGGGACAATTAACAAAAAGAAAGTGCAAGAAGTGTGGAAAACATGAAAGTAGTCAGAGATTTAACTGAGAGACAAGACTCAGAGGCAAGAAGGGTGTCCTGCTTTCCTGACGTGAATGTTGGCTTACATGCATGGGTTTCATTCAGGCCCTGCTAGAAGCTGAACAGTCAAAAATTTCTGATCTAAATCTTCCCACACCCAGATTTTGATTTGAAGGGATGCATTTCAGTTTATGACTGAAAATATCAGCATGGGTATTTATCTTCTGCAGAAGCTTTTTCAGACACTCTGTGATCATTCTACTGATTAATGCAGCCAAGTACATCTCGTGCTTCAGGGACTCACTGTCACAAGAAAGATGGAAAAATTCTGCTGTCTTTACACGATTTTATGTATAACTGGTGAGTTTTCACCTTGTTCAGAGCAACAAGGCAGGAATCACTGTGAGTGTCCTGCAGCTGGACACATGGTCCCACTTGGACTGGGGCTGAAACAGACTTCACAGTTTGTGTGAAATGCAACTACTCTGAGAGCTCATTATACTAGTGGGAGAGGACTGCAGGTTTTTTTTTTTTTCAGAGGAAACACCCAGAATCATAGAATATTCTGAGCTGAAGGGGACCCACAAGGATCATCAAAGTACAACTGGCTAAATTAGAGAGTAACTAAGGCAACCAGTTCACCACTGGAGATTCACTGAGGGAGGACACCAAGAAAAGCAGGTTTTTTTTCTGTTGTGCAGAGGGGAGAGATTATTTGGTTTCACTGTTAAACTCAGCACCTCACTGCCCCATGGAACAAGCTCAGGACGAAGCACCAGGAACCTGCCTCTCCTGGGAGGAGGATGCTGGCCACCACAGCCAGCCACTCTGGCTGTCCCTGCCCAGGGCTGGCACGGAGCCTGCCTTGCAGCAAACACAGAAGCTTGGCTGCACACAACTGCCAATGGCTGACATTTCTTTGACCCCTGGAGAAGAGAAGAAAGAGAGGCAATTCTCTGTGTTGTACAAATATTTACCTAACACTTATATCAGCCAAACATGGAAGAGACAAAAGAACTATGAATTAATCTGGAGCCAGTGATTTCCTTGCCAGGTAATTTGTGCTTTGGCAGGCTAATTCCCCAACGTGGTAGGAAATGATTTTCAGAAAATAATAGGATAAACACTCCCCTCGGAGAAAGTTCTTAGCACTACAGTTCCTTCTGAAAAGATTGGCTTTTCCTAGGATATCTACTGGACACCCATTGAGAAGGACCAGACTTTGCACATGCTTTCCTTGCTAGGAGGAGGGAACTATTCAAAAGAGACAGATCTCCTCCAGCTTCCAGTAGTCAGAACAGCTCCTGAGGCCAACTGCTGACCAAGGTTTTCTCCCCAGCACAGGTCATAGGATTCAAGACATTGCCTTGCTGCTATGTATCCACTCCCGAGTGAAAGCTGGAGAGTGGAGCCTTGTGGCTACTTCCACTGCTCTGTCTCGAGCATCTGAGCGAGGTTCAGCCACAGGTTCAGCCTGTCCTCAAGCTCTCCATGAGCACTGCTCAGCAGCTCAGCTGGCTCGAGCACTCCCTTCATGGCTATTTTAAAGTCAACAAGACTACGCCTGGAAAAAAGCAGCAGTCAAGAACTAAAATACCTCAGCAAACACTTCAGTAACACTAAGAAGGAATGCCAGAACTATTAGCTTTGATGGTTTTACTCCAGCCCCTCTACAAAACCAGTTTGGTTAGGATGGGAAAAGGAAAAAAAAAAAAACCACAAAAACATAAAAGGCAGAAATCAAAGGCTTGGGAAGAGCCTGTCTCACAGCCAGGTGAAGATGTTGGCCCAGGCTTTGTTGCCATTAGCCTGTCAGAAAGATGCATCAGCCAGCTCTTGGCCTTTCTCTCTTCTGGGCATCACTTCCCAAAGAATCTCCCATCACCTCCCAATGCACACCAGTCATTTCCCACCCCAAACACCTCCAAGGAAGGCAATACTGATGCAGGCACAGCTTGCCAAAAGCAGCAGCCAGCCTTGCTGTCACATACTCTCCACTCCTTAGCATAAGGACCAGCCTCCCCACAGCCACAAGAGATGGTTCAGAGCAGTGATTCACCCAAAGTCCATTCCCCAGGAACAAAGGGCACATGGCTTTCTGATGGGCCACCTTGCCCAGCCAAGCTGGCTGGTGGCCACACAAGCACCACAGCAGACCCCAGGCAAAGGGATGTCACTGTAGCCAGAGCAGTACCCATGCTTCCTGCCACATGCAGTTACACCATGCATGGTGTCCCATCAGACCTGTCCCTTCCCCATCCCTGTCTGAGACAGCACAGCTGGCACCAGAGCATGGTACATGGGGAGATTTGTACAATTTTGTGTTGAGAGCAACCCAATGAGCAAGGAGATGTTCTCAGAGACACTGTGGAGGGGCAGGAGGGCACACAGGCAATGACAGCAGTTTTGCACAGAGTACATCCAAGTTGTGGTTTTTATCCTCACTCCAATTTCCAGGACACTTTCCCAACATCTACAGCCAGGCACTTGGCTGATGGCCTTTTCACAAGCAGATTTGCACTTTCTTTGTACTTTTTGCTCTGGTGGTCCAAGGTTCAAGCCTCACAGGGATCAGCCAATGCCCAGAACCATAAAGGTTCTTCTTCAGAGAAAAGTGATCCTTTGTCTCCCTGATCCCACCAGGCAGGCTGGCAGATGCCTGCTGAGGACCCAAATGCCCGCCTGGGCAGACCCTCAGCTGCCCTTCTGGATTTGAGAATGGAAGCCCGCAGGACTTGAGCTTCCTTCTGGAAATTGAGGCAGGTGAACACAAAAAAAAAAGGCAAAGAAGCTGAATTGGAGGCTGAGACAGATGCTGCATCCTACAACAGAAACCCAGACAAGAGGCAGCCGTTCTGGAGCCAGTTACCCACAGAGCCAGTGAACCAACCATTAAGAGACAGAAAAGCTCTAGCAAGGGAAAATAAGATGAAGATGATTCTTGACATGGCCCTGGTCAGGGCCGAGGGCCATGTCTGCATCTCCCCAGCTATGCAATGCACTTGAAGACCAGCTTGAGAGAAAAAAATAAAATTAAAAAAGCAGGAAGCCACAGTCAGAGATAACAGGCAGCAGTACCTGGGGAGCTATCAGGCCTCAGGGCAGGAGCGTGACCAGAGCTGCTCTGTGTGTTCAGAGATTAGATCCATCAAGCCACTGTGCCCCAGACAGCACTCAACATTTCAATTAGCCTGCAAAGGTAGCTGGCAATCATGCAAGGGGGAAATCCCAGACTCACTCAGGTGATCAGCTTCCTCTCTGAAGGATGAGATTTGATTACTCTGCTGTTCTTGCTGTTGCTTACATAGCTGCAAAGGCTATTAAACACCCACATGGTATCCAGCCCTTTTGTAACCATGCTAAATGATTTCACTCAACAGCCTCAGGAAAGAGCAGGTCCACTGCTTTTGTTTGGACAAAAAGCATTTTCTGCTCATCCAAGACCCTCCTCCTCTTCTTTTTTTAGCAAGGACAGGGCAAGAAAAAGACTGCCAGCTATGAAGCAGGGTTATGTTCTTCATTACCCACAGACTCCTCACCATGGCTTGATGTTTTAACACTCTGTTGGATGGTCTTATTTCTCCTCTTATTCTGGTGGAATATTTTCAACTTACTGTTATCCCACAGGACTTCAGCATGATTTGGGCCCTTTCCCAGTATTATTCCTGGGCTGAACAGGTATGCAGATGCAGTACCCAATACCCCCAGATATTACCACTAGGTGCCTTGCAAACATACTAGTCTAAAAAAATGCTGAAGAAGGTTGCTTGAAACCAAACATGACACAGGAGCTGAACTCAGGGAGCTATTTGAACAAGAACCTCAGCTCTACCTCCTGCCCCAGTCACCCTCATTTAGATTATACCTCGCTCACACAGGCAGTGCACTGGGAGTACCTTCACTGTGCCACGTGATGCTGTGCAACAAAAGCAGTGAGGTTGTGGTCCAGCAACCAAATACTTGTGGCCAGTGAGATCAGGGGGACAAGCTGCCACACTCTGCTGTGCACCCCAGGCAGCGTGGATTCGTGGCTGCAACCCAATAGCAGACATCTCCTTGTCACCTGGCCCAAGCAATGCTGCAACATGCTCTAGGAAAGAGGGTATTTAGAGAGTTTGACACGCCTTTCATGCACCCTGACCAGAGCAAACCCACACAGCACTCACCTCCTAGTCCACCACACACACAAAGGCAGCCCCACAACACCAACTGTAAAAACCATCAAGATGAGGAATAAACTGACCTTCTGAAAAACAGAGATGTGGGTGAAGGATACAGCGAAAAGGGACAGCTAACAGTTTGTGGACATAAGGGTGAGTGAAGGTTAGGTCAAGTCATGAATCACAGACAGGGCCAGAGAAACTACCAAAAAAGCCTCATTCAAGGGTAGAGCCTGGCCAAGAGAGTCTCTTTGGTTACTTAAGTCAACAAAAGGTGTAGGCAGAAAACAGCGAACTCCTTGTCCTCAGATCAAGATCAGAACAACACTCCTGGAGTTAACAGGGTTCAAGAAGCTATGAAACCTGGTGTTACAGAGGGAGCCCGGCAAACCTTTCCATTTCTGGTTAATGCAGAACCCTGCAAATATGATTGCTGACCTCCTGCAGGGATAAATCACAGGTTAGAGCCTGTGTGTGCAGAAATAAATTACTCCTCCTTCCTCCAGGTACAACTCTGAGTCACTGCTATGTGAATGGCTTTGCAAATTCACAATAAGCTGCAGAACATTAAAAGTACATGAAGTATCATGAAGGAAAAGGCAGAGCACTTCACTTGAGAAGGACTGGAAAATGAGCAGACATAACCACCCAGGGCACTAATGCAGTTTCACTGCCATGCTCACCCACCATATAACACCTTGCTGCTGTTACGCTCTAGGTATAGGAAATGTATTTCATGCAGCAAGGGAGAAACTGATAAGCAATGGTTGGGGCACTAACAGGTTTTGTGGAAAATGTAATTCAAATCTTGCTTCTGCCACTAAAATTTTCCATTCCCCTAGTTAAATCATGAGATCCACTTATGCCACAAAATTACCTAGCAAATATTACCTGCCTCCTGAAAGCTCAGCCAGGATATGCACATAGAGATGAAGTGCTGGATTTGAGTGAGAAAGCACATGATGTTGTTGCACTAACCTTCAAAATCATGGGGCTGAGCTCCTAAGTTGGCTCCAAAAATGCCTCTGTTTCAACCTAGTGTGTACTAGAGGAAAAGAGTTGCAAACTATTGCTTGTCTGCACTTGCCACGCTGGAGGCAGAGGAGGTTCAGGAGTTCATGCCAGTGTGGAAGGGGGCATGACCCGCAGCCAGCTGAGGTGCCCAGCCACAGAGGCCCAGCTTTGGCTGTGCCCCTGTAATCCCCAGCCCAAGGTGACTACTGCCAACAAGAGCCCTGTGTCCTCTCCTGCCCATCCCCACCTCTCCAACCATGCAACTTAATCCCTCCTCACCTTCCTCTCTTCTGCCTCTGCAAAACTGCACTGAGAAGTCCTGAAGGAGTAGACTGGGGAAGAGGGGAAGGAGGCAACATTGACTCAAATGAAGATTGCACGGAAGAGCACCTACTGCTGCTTTCAGGAACGTAAGATAAAAGACCATGATTTTGGCACTCCTAACTTCCAAGCAAAACAGGAAGAAATGTTTTCTACTCTGCTACTTTTTTGCAGTACTACACGGGCCATCTTAACCACATATTGAAGCTTTTAAATCATAATATACGTTTTCAACATTGTGGGCATGATAGCTGTGAAGTTGAAATCCTTAACTGCTGGGCAAGTTCAACTCCTTAATTTACAGAATGGGTGGCAATTGTCCTGCAATTATGGTGTGCTTGTCCCCAAGACACTGAGCTGCACACAGGCTGACTCTGTATCTGCCTCTTCACACAATACTGCCATCAAAACCAGACTCTCAGTTTTTAGTCTTCATGCACAGCAACAGATTTCTCAAAGCAGCTACAGCCAGCATCAAAAAGGGCAGATTCTAGTCCTACCAAAAGTAAAGGTATTTGAGTGGTTCTCATCATGGTATGTCACTCACCAAGCCAGGCTTCTGCAGACGCTGTCTTTAAAGCATCAAACCATTTACTGATGGGAGATCAAGACATTGGGCTTGGTTGGACTTCAATACTTGCAGCACTTGGAAAAACCAGCAGGTTGTCAGAGAAGCAGAGTCAGGTGTTTTTGATACAAGGCTAAGTTTTGATTTTTATTTCTGCTTTTAAGATTAAAATAATTTACTACTTTGTGAACTCCAGTTTCACGCTTTCCTCTAACCTCCCCCTCCTTTTATTTTTTTGGTGAACTGTGATATCTGGCACTATTTTTGTTTCAAAAAACCTTTAGCCCTGGAACATCTGCATGAGTTTCTACCAATTCACTCCCAGTGACCGCATCCTCAGCTGCTGACTCATACTGTGCAGTCTGCCCTATTTTTAATAAAAATAATAATAACTTAAAAAAAGTCCTACCTAAACCTCAAGGTGACCAGCATGAAAAGCAGATGTTCCATCTGGTTATGATCACTGCAAGTGGTATTCCTGGCACTCTCCCTGCATCTGGAGGCACTGGTGAAGCCATGCCCTTAGAGAGACAAGAGGCAATAAAGGCCTGATCCACTGCAGTAACAGGTTAATTAAAGCTAAAGTTTGCCTCCATTTATCTGCATTTCAGTGCAACAAATGATACTCAGGGCACCTGGACACACCGGGCAGGCTTCCTGCCTACTTTAATTCACAGCTACTGCATCATCATTAATAGCACTAAGGACTTGTTTTGTGAAGGGAGGCATGTTTCTAAACACTTTCAACCACCAACCGATTTGTTGATGTCCACAGTATCTAAATAAAAGCAATTAAGAAGAAGTAACATACACAGGGAGCTTCCCTCCCCTGAGCACCAGGAGGTACCTACAAAAACACATAATGAAAGAAACTCACAATTCCATGCTCAGCAGTCTTTGCCATCTGTTTTTCTTTCTGCAATGAGAGCGTGCCCGAGAAAGCTTAACAAGGTCATCCATGAAGCTTTCAGGAAGCTTTGGTAAATGCATTTTTCTCAACTGATCCAAACACTGCAGCACACAGACTGCCCAAAGAGCTTTCCAAGATTTATTTTTTTTTTTTTTTTTTTACACAGGAGCTGTCTAGGATGCAAAGCCGAACATCAACTGAGCAACAGACCTTCAAGTCAACATTTGTTACTGCTTTACCAAACATAGCTAATGCATTATTTTTTTTATCCTGGATGGGGATTTCACCACAGACCCAACAGCTTGCCACTTCCACCTACAAACAGCATTTCCAAAATCCCTGCTTGCAGCTTGATTTTCAGTCAGGTTCTGTGGAACTCTGTCCTGTAGAAAATATCATTCACTGCTTCCATGAGAAAAACCCCACACCTGACTTTTTCTCTGCTTGTCATTTTGCTCAAAGCTGTTGTAGCCACAAACATGTAAGATGGACTAATATTTTGAGAAGTTATGGAAAATCCTATATACCTATGCCTTAAAAACCATATCATGCCTCAGGCTACTAAGGGGGCAAGAGCATTCTTGAGCTCCTCCATGACACAGGCTCAAGATTCACAGGGATAAAACAAGCTGTCAGTCCTCCCTTCAGGCATCCTGCCTCCAAGCAAATGCCTGCTGTGCAGTGGGATGGGCTGAAAAGCACAGACACTTGCTTCTGAGACAGTTTTATTTACACAACATGGGTTGCTATGGGGAAAAAAATCAGGGCTGTGTAAACTCTCTTTATAGAGCTCTTACACAATGACATAATTACAAAATATCAACTTCTGAAATGTTTTTCCTCTCTCTTGACTAAATCCCATGCCCATGGCCTGCTTTGGGTCTCTACCCAGCCTGTGCAACACACTTGAAAATAATCATTAAGTGAGAACCAGGAGGAGTTCACAGAAATTACTTTTTGTCCCACAGAATCATAGATTATCCTGAGTTGGAAGGTACTCAGAAGGATCATCAAGTCCAACTCCTGGCCCTGCACAGGACACCACAAGAATCCCACCATGTGCCTGAGAGCCTTGCCCGAACACTCACTGAGCCCTGCCAGGCTTGGTGCTGTGACCACTTCCCTGGGGAGCCTGTTCCAGTGCCCAGCCACCCTCTGAGTGAAGAACCTTTTCCTAATATTCAACACTAAACCTCAACAGAGACCAAAGAAAGAGCCTGTATTTGCAGTTGCCGTAGTTTGCTAAAAAACTCAAGCCTCAATCCCACTGTCTTTGAGAGAATTTGGCATAGCTTAACCAGTTTGCTGAATATTTCCAGCCTGCTAAACCAGGACAGACTCTCACACACTTGGGATTAATGTTTTTTAACATGGCGTGTTTCAATTTAAAACTTGGTAAAGAAGATTTGACAGATGCCACAGAAGGAGAAGCGCGAAGAACAATTTAGTTTGCTCTGTAAATCTGCTCTTAAAACTTCATTGGTTTTGAACATCCCAGGGCTCCTGACATGCAAATTCTGCAATGGGTCGTGCCTCCCTGCACTGGTCTGGGGGATTTACACTGACCTGTCCCAAAGACGTTTCTTCCCTGGTCTAAACCTACAAAGCTCTTTCATGCTCAAAAAGCTTGCAGGAACCACTCCAACTTGTGGACACCACCATGCCACTGGAATTTATAAGTACCTAAAATTTTTTACAAAAATACTAAAGGCAGGATCATTTCTTTAAATTACTGCAAACGTGTCTTAAGATGTCTTCTGTCGTATTTCTTATGCGTGGAACATTATCCTTGAACTTTCCTCTAAAGATTCCAGTGTGTTGTTATAATCTGTTCACAATAAGCACATTTGCAAATGTGCAGACATATAATTATAGGAAGTCCAAACAAGGCCCTGGTGTAAAGCATGGCAAAACTGAAAACTAGGAAGGTTTATGATTCAAGTAGGTTTTTGAAAAGACTTTTTAATAGTTGATGAAGAAGATTCAGTTTAAGAAAGTACATGCAATAATAATGTATGCACTCAACTGCAGAAAAAGTAGAAGCAAAGCAACTATTCTGCTCTTTAGTTGATCCATAGGCCTATCCATCACTGAGTGGGGTTTTGAAGATGACAAAGATCTTTCTTATCTGATGTGCCAGGGATTGTTAAACTGCATCTCTTATTTTTAGCTTATTTCAAATGTGGATCCCATATGAAGATCAAATGGAAAAAGATCAACATTCTTATGGAAAAACCCTTCTGTCCTGTCATTTTCTCCTTGTATCAGGTGTTTGAGTTGTTGCAGATTGCTGAGGTTTTGTTTCTTCATTGTGATGCAGTGTAAATACATATTATCTGTTTGAGAACTTAGATCTGGGAGTTAGAAATCCAAATTTAAATGCTTTCACAGCTGGAATACAATGCTACAATTGTGCCATCGCTGCAGGTTGTGAATGACATTCAAGCTATACTATAAATTTAACTCCTTTCTGTGTTACCTTCTGTATTAATAAAACCTGTGTGCCAGGTCTAGAGTTTTTTCACTGTGCCTTAAATTTCATGCAATTAGAGCAATCATTTCTCCTGCTCTTTCAGAAATGCCAGGTAACCGAAAAATTAGTTATTTGGAAATTTCTGGTTTAAATTCTGCTAAACTTCTGTCCGCCACAGAACAAACTCAGAGCCAATCACAAGCTGAGGAGCAGCTGAACTTTTCAGAGCACAGACTGCAGGGGCCAGCCAAACGCTGCTGCAGGGCCCCTGTTTTCCACAAGCAATCCCTGCCACCAGCAGGCATTCCTGAGGGCTTCCAGGAGGTGATCCTTCACCCAGCAGGAGACAGCAGGGTTAGTTGCCTTGGAGCTGGGCCAGCATGCCTTACAGAGCTATCCTGTTTCAGTGGAATATTTAACCGTGCTGCAGCTCGCTACCAGAGCATTAAAATCGCCCTGCAAACTGCTTAAGGTGGCTTAAGATGACTGGTTGCAAAACTATCATTTTCTTTCCAACATGTTGGAAATTTCCACAAGTCAAGGAAGAGGGGTTTCTACTGCCCAGCACTTGCCCAGTAAATGCCTAATGAACTTCAGGACAAGTGAAACCGTAACAACTGTCCAATCTGCCTCTTGTGTAATTCAGTACAGGAAACTCACAGTAATTCCTGTACTAGCTCCAGAATAAATATCCAACGAAAATGCTATCTGACACTGGTTATTTACATGCTGACCTGAGATTTCATCCAAATTCTGTTCTCAGCCTCTTTACTAAGTTTTACTGACCTTTTCCACAGGCTCCTGGTGCCATTCCTACCGAGCTCCACTGACTTGATCAATTTCAATCGTCTTCCATAATGGTGTGAGTCTACCGCCTTACACAACTTAACCACATGTATCAAAATACCCATTTCTAGCACGTTCTGCCAAAACTGAAGGCAAGTAAAAGCAGCTGTCCTCTCTACAGCATGTTGCCAGAAGCTGTTCATCGTCTGTCCTTTATGTGCCCCTGACACTGATAACTCTCCAAGCTCCAGGTTCTACACAGGTAGGAGAGCACGAGACCTCAGGTCTGGTGCCCTGAAACACTACAGTACAGTTTATGTACTACACACTGTTTTATGGGGAAAATTCCCCATGCAGAGTCTCCTGGGATGGAGATGAGGACTATGTGTGGCTATGATTTCCCAGGCTTCATAAATAGCCCAGGACAGTTAATTCTTCATTATTCTTTTAATCTATTTTTTCTGCATGCTAATACAAAAGCACAGAATTGCTGAGATTGGACAGCACCCCTGGAAACCATCTAGTCTGAACCCCTAAAGCATGTATTGAATACCTCCAAGGACAGATACTCCACAGCATCTTCGGGCAACCTGTTCCAGTGTCTGACCTTTTTACAGCAAAAAAATAAAAAGCTGCTCATGTTTAAATGGAATCTCCTCTGGCTTACCCATTGCCTCCTGTCCTTTCCACAGATGCCACTGAGTCTATCTCCTTATTCCTTACTCCCTTCTATCAGGTATTTATATACATGCATAAGATCTCCCTGAGCCTTATCCTCTCTGGGCTGGACAGTCCCACCCCTTTCACCCCCTCTTTGTATGTCAGATGCTCCAGTTCTGTAATCATCTTCAAGGCCCTTGGCAGGACTCACTCCAGCGTGCTCATGTCTCTCAGCTGGGGAGCCCAGAAAGCAACATGACGTTTACAGATGTCACAGGTGGGCTGAGCAGACTGGAAGGATCATCTCCCTCAGTCTGACCTAATGCAGACCAGGAGGCTGTTGGTCTTTGCTGCAAGGGCACATTGCTGGCTCATGTTCAACTTGCTGTCCACCAGGATTCCAAGGTCCTTTCCTTCACAGCTCCCTAAGACTGTCTACCATGGGATTCTTTGAAGCAGGTCCCTGACCATGGCAAAGTCTGCTTTCCTGAAGTCCTTGTTCCAAGTTAATTCCAGTCTGTTCACCACACAAGGCAAAAATAACTTGTGAAACTAGTTTTAAACCAGCCAATCATCCAAATACATTGGTAACTCTGAACCCTAGAAGTTTAGAACTTCACTGCATTTGGAAATTCTGCCTCTAAGTACCCTGAAAGCAGAACTCCCAAGGGAAAGTGTTGAGATTTGAGCCAAGCCACACCTGTGCCTTTTTAGTACCCAACCTAAAATGGCAATGCAATTAACTACTTCAGAATCTGCCAAATCACTGTGAACCTTCCTGTGTCACTCTGTGCTTCCCATCTCCCCATTAGAGATCCCCCTTCTTCACAGCAAGTTTCAAGTCAGTGATCAAAAATCTTTATGATCCTGAAAAATGAGAATGGAGGGACAAAATTGAAGAGATTGAAAGCCAGAAGAAATTATGAGAGATCTTGTAAGCTAAGTTTATTCTTCATATCCTTACTATATTAATGAGGTAAGAATTCTTTTCATTCAAATAAAGCAACCACAGAATAATATCCAAACTACCACAGCAATATTTCACAAGATTTATAAAACTTGGAGCAGAACATATATCCTGTTTGCTGCAGGATGTTAGGGCTTTGTCTACTATATTTCATAACACAAGTAAGTGCCACTGTTAGACACGCTCTTCTGCTTGGACAACTGATGCCAAAAATGATGCAATGGGATTTTCAGCAGTCTATTGTCCGTAAACTTATCCATCCAAAAAAATCCTGCTGTGATGGAATATGCTAACAGGTAAACTGGCAAAACCCCTAAATTGCTCACCTCTGCCAGGTTCATTTCTTTGCTGCTCTGCCCTGGGTCTCAGCACTTGTCAAGCCAAAGACCTGGTGTAGTGCATGAAATGGAGGCAGCACCATTTCAGACTGGCCCGATGCACTCCCATATGCCTTCTCTCTTTTAGCCGACATCAAGACTGACACTTGCACAACATGGATCACACACTGGATTTCTACCTGCTTTAAGCACCTGGACTGGTTGAGTGAATTTTATCACACCTTTCTGTGCAATGCTGACTGAAATATCAGGTGCTTGCTCAGCACTGGTTTAGACATCACTGTGAAAATGGGGCTTTCACCCTGCCTGAAAAGCAGCTGTGTTGGTGTTTGAAAATTCAGCAACCCTAACAGCAGGACCAATGAAGGGACAGGAGAAATATCAGGAAGAGTAAATATGGAATGAGTACAAGTCATTACTGCACCAGTATCAACAGGGATGCATTAGCCCGCGAATGCAACTGCATTCACACACCTGGTGAAATTCAGGCATGTCCTGGATGCTCTCCTTGACTGTTCTTCAGTCAGTATTTGATGGTGAGCTAACCTGTTTGATTCATAGAAGTAGTATGAGGCTCAATTATTTCACTTTCTAAAACATCAAAAATTACAAGGATGGAGAGTCTGATTCACAGGGTCTGCACACTCAGGCTCATGCAGGCTTGTTACAGAAACACTACTGGTTATATATGAAGAATCAGGCCCCTGGGCACTCTGATCCTCATTAGAAAAATAAAAATAAAAGAAAAAAAAAAAGCTTTCTAGTAAGAAAAAAAAAAATCTGGTCCCTGCATCTCTGAAGCTGGCAAAGTTAGCCTCACTAGGTTTAACTTCAAATGCTTATAACTTTCCATAATTGAAAAATATCAGAATAACATCTTTTATGCATCTTTGCATATGATCAAAAGCACGACTGTCACAAAACCAGAGAGACACAGCACATCCCAGACCCTGGGTGAAATCTGGTCCCTAAAGCATTCAGTTGCTCTAAGCAACCCTTGTGGAGGGATGTCCTTTACGAACATTTTTAACTACTCATCTCAAATAAATCAAGAGTTTAATTAGCAACTTCATCTTTGCTACAGACTGTTCCAGTTACAAAATACCCAAGTAGCATGTGCCTATTTTTCCACCAGACTCTATACAAATTTTCAGGATGTTTCTAAAACTGAAACACACAGCTAAGCCCAGAAAGCCTTAAGGGTCTTCTTCATAAAACCTGAGCTCATTTATGCTAGCAATGTGATGGGCTCTCTCTATAGGTAAGCTCTCACACAGCAACAGCTCAAATGACAGGAAATACACCCCAGGCATAACACCATCTTAAAACTATTAGCGAACAGGAAACATGACAGAAGAGGGGAAAAAACCCCATGATTTTTCTACCAACTGTGGTGACTGTCCAGTTTCTCCTATCTCTTCTCAGCTGGCCTCTGTATGCTTTTCATTTAATTTCTTTTCCCACTCATTCCCTTGCCCTCTCCGACTCTCACAGCCTCTGTTTTGGGGGAGCACACAGACATTCCCATCTCCCAGCAAGCCTCCTGGGACTCCTCCTTCAAGCTCGCGCGTGTTTCCTGGTGAGCTGTCTCCTCTTTCATCATCTGCCTGCAAGTCCTGCCCCAGCCTTACAGCACTGGAAAGAAACGCAACCAGACAGCATTAATAAATGATGGCTGGTCCCTCCTCTCCCTTTCATCTCCTCTCCTCTGCCTGTAAGCAACCCGGCCCGCTCCCACGGCAATGCGTGAGCACCCGCACGGGCTGGGCTGCGGTGCTGCCATGTCAAGCCCCAAGGCTGGCTCCAGGACAGGTTGCCATCCAAGCAACCAAGCTTGGTGAGCGAGCCAAAACATTGCTCTCCTCTGCTGCCCCGGTTTCCTGCCCACACCTTCAGTGGAGAACACCTCATGGGTCCAGCCTGGGGGACAGCAGGGGCTTCCATCCATCCCAGAGGATTTCTGCAGCAGCCTCCCACACCATCAGAGCTCAAGGCACCACTACATTTCATCTGGAGGCCTCAGAATGCTCCTGCCTCCATCATAGCTCCCGACCAATCAGCCACCACTCCCTGGTCTTTCCCTGCTTGGTGCCCAAGGCTCTTCTCACAAAAACCCATTAGATTTTGTGACTCATCCCTCACTCCAGGGTAAAGCTAAGAAAACAAGCAATGATGAGAGAAAAAAGAATAATTGTCATATGAAAAAAAAATGTATAAGCTGTTCTTCCCACCCAGGACTTCCCCATCTCAGACAGGAGAAAAGCTCCAATGAAACCATTACAGCAGGCTCCCAGAGCCCCAGCAAGGGCTGGGTGTGATGGACACCAAACGGCCCTGCTGACTTCTGACCTGCTGCAAGGGCCTGGGGAAACCCTTAGTGCTCATGTCCTTACAGCACATTTCTCACAGCGAAGGAAGTCCTTTCCCCTCCCTAGTCTGACAAGATGTAGCACTGAACTGAAATAAATTGGTGGGAGCAGCATTTGGGGAGATCCTGGTACTTGTGAAACTGACACAGAAGAATAAATCCCAAGTGAAATCCCAACTGCTTCAACACCATGAGCAAGGCAGGAGCTTAAGAGGAACACACTAGTTCAGCAATCCGATTTTAATCAGGACCCAGGAGATGCCAAAATGCAATTACAGTCAAGGAGGTGATACAGGACAGCATCTCAGCTTCCTGTATTTTCTCTCTTTTAGTAGCATGCTCCAGTTTGCTCAGCTTTTCAAAAAAAAGGATGTTTTCTGACCGGTGGTGCTGCAAACCACACACTGAAAAACCAAGCCAGGTTATTTTTTGCTCTGTAAAAACAAAACCACCACCCACCAGGGATTTTGCCCAATGGTCAAAACTGGCCAGCTGCTCATTTGTGTGCACAGCTGCATACAGTTTGTACGGAGCTGTACAGCTACAGGAGTGGAAGGAACAGAGCAAACCAGAGCTGCCACAACCAGCAACATTAAAGAGATTCCTTTTACTGCTCATCTTCCCATTAATTAAGGTAGCTCTCGTCCAGTTTTCTGGGCAATTGAGCCACCCTGGAAGAATCAACCCCAGCATATTTTCAACCCATATTTTGACTTACTCAGAGAGGGCCAATTTTTCATTCACTTCTTACAAGCATTTACAACAGGCCTGGATTATCTAAGAGCAAGCCTTAGCCAAATCAGGAGGGGGAAAAAGAAAAAGTAACGCCCATAAAATCAACAGTCTGGTAAATAGCATCAAATATACGTGAGGAGATTTTGGTCTGCTCTTGGAAGTCCCACGTGCAAACGTAAAAAGTGAAATAAATATGGCAAATTATCTGTTGCAATTTCTTCACTCAATTTTTAAGAGCTTCTGCCAGAGATACAGTTCCCCATCATGGAACAGAAACCGCAGAGGCCCGCTTAGGGCTACTCAGGAGACAGATGTGGGCCAAGCTTACCGAACGCTGCTGGTTTCAATTAGGGACCAGAGCTGGTGCTTTAACTCAGTCTTATAATAAAAGGTCTCTCTGAAAAGAAGCAGCATATGCACAGTACCTCCCTGCGCAGGGAATAAAAGCCTTACGTAGGAATTTAGTAATTAGCAGATCAGACCATTGGTTCATCCCATCAGATAATCCACCTTTGACCAGCAGCCAACATCTAATGTTTAAAAGGCAGAAAAAAACAACCTTCAAAAATACCTTTAGCTGTACTACTTACAGAGAAGAAAAAAAAAGTCCTCATGACCTACACAGTCAGCTTATGCCCTGCAGCACAAATTGTGATTACTCTTCTCTTATCATGCATAGTTGCAAGTGTTACCATTACTCATAAAATTATCCAACCCTTAAAAAAAATTCCAGCTACACCACTTGCATCATTGGCTCCTGCAGCACCAAATTAACTATGCTGAAAGTACCCAGCACATATAATACAGACTTATTTTACAAATAATGCCTTTTAAGCTCATGGTGTAACTCCCATTAAATGGTATGGTGCTTGTAGGAAACCAAGAGGCTGATTTCATTTCTAGAGACACTTCTAATTCTGCTGCAGGACCTGCTTTAACCTGTCTTTCTTCATGGAAAAAAAATGAAAGGTATAGGTATCTTAGACAAGTAAATCCTAATCACAAGTAAAGCTCTTCTGTCTCAGCCTTTGCTGTTCCTTCCCCTTGGTCCTTCTCAGACCTCATGATATCCCTTAGCACAGAAGCACACAGAGCTAGCTGCTCTGCTCCAGAGAGAGATGTATCTGGGTTCAAGGGAATGTCAGAGCTCAGTCATTCCTGTTTATGTTCTCTTCCATTTTTAAAACAAAGCCGCTCTGGACCACATTGGCTTCAGCCCAGTGGGAGCCCTACCGCTGGCTTCTGTGGGCTTAGATCCAGCCCTTGGCCCTCACTCTACTTATGATTTGATGAGCTGCAGCAAGCAAGGCAGACAGCTTTGCTGCACAGCCAATTTTTTAACATACAGAATAGCAAGTGACTTCTGGGTCATTTTTCCTCCTGAGCAGCCCCTGCATGACAGTGTTTGAAAGAGGTTTGCTTGTGTTTTTGAGTTTCAGGTGAAACGTGTCCGGTTTCATTGTGGCCTTTCCAGACAACTCCAGTAACTGAGAGGGATCCAGTTATGCAGATGAAAGATGTATTGGTTTGACCATATCAAATCTCATACAGCCTGACTTTAATTAGCTCCTTATGGCCTGGCTCAGAAATGCCGTGGTAAATCTGGAGTAGCTCTGCCTCAGCAGCAGTTTTGAGAACAGTCTTTGGGCCCTGTGATGAAGTTCTGACCTTCGTTTACACTCCTGCACGGGCTGACCAGTAAACAGTGGCATGAGAGCAGCTCCAGGCAAAATCAGATCTGCAGGGCCCAGCTTTACAACCCAGTGCCTCTAAGCCACCACGTTCATCCATGCCAAGCATGGTATCTCCTGCAGTCAGGACCTTGCCATGCCATCCCTCCACTCCCCTCCTGTAGAAACTCTTCGGGGTGAGACGAGCTTGCCTAAAAGACACTCTCTGAGATTTCAGCCCAGCTTGACAACAGTACATAGGACAGGAGGGTGAAGGGTGTCCTGCTGTGGAGCAGATGAATCTGGGTGCAGCCAGTGGATGTTATTCCTGCCAGGTTCAGTTCAGTGCTAGCAAGTGCATGAGGATGTCTGCAGAGGTTCACCTGCTCAGATTGGGGGTGGGCTTGACCCACAGCCTTACAGGACTCATAAGCAGCTCCCTGCACCTTCATGTCTTTCAGTGCACAGCGATGCCAAAAGCCACTGCTACCTGGATATCTTTGTGCCACTCCAGTGCTGTCTTCATACATAAGCATATGATGTTTCCATGTTAGTTCACCCAGATCTGACTGTTCCCACCCAGCAGCCCCAGACCTTTCCATTACCCACTAGTCCTGACCACTGCAGCTGTTTCCTTGGACACTTACCTGTAATCCCAATCCTAGCTCAAGCTCTGGCTATTTCCCATTCATCCCTGGTCTCCCCATGTCTCAGTCCCTTTGCAACTCTTCCAGGAGACACAGTCCAAGCACAGACCTTCTCTGTGACTTCCCCACCAGTGCTGCTGGCTATTTCACTTGTTTGAGCCCTGCATCACTCACAAACTCTCCCTCCAAACCATGCAAATCCAACAGCATCAATCTGAAGCATCTGCATACAGGTCTCATTCCAACTAAGCAGCACTGAAAAGCTCCTACCAGGCCTGCAGGGTGAACAGGCGTGGCTTTAACAGGTTTGATGGTCTGTGCTAATAGCAGCCAAGCAGAACCTGGGGAAAGTAAAGAGCTCCATTTTGCTTTACCAATCACCTCCCCTTCTCACAAGGCACCGCAGAAATAGCTGTAATAAACTGCACTTGGCTCTGTTGGAGGTCAAAAGGATTTTTGCCACTGATCTTCAGAGGAAAACCATTTGGCTTATATGATTTTGCCAAAGGACACCCATAGGTGCCTGGAAATGCAGTATTACAGTTTATGCTGGTACCCAGTCCAACCACAGCTCTTCCTCTTATCACAGTTTAGCCAAGTCCTTCTTGATTAACCAGTTTCTTATTCCACCATTGCCAGATCCCCAAGCAAAGCTCACAGGACTGTTACCAGAGTCCACACAGACCTTTGTCCAGCAGTGTTGTGGCACAGGTAATGATTTGCTCAGGCCAGGTATGTGGTGGGGTACCACAGAGTTAGTGTTTCTTACTGCCCCTAGCAGCCCATAGCTGCACAAGGAGGTTTCTAGAAGTTGCCAAGAAGTCCAGACAACCTAACAGAGCCAGCACCTGCACTCGGCTTAAATAGACGGATAAAAACAACTGCGTGCACACAGCCAGGAGGAAGTACTCTAAATGGTGGCACTGTCCACATGGCTGTTATTTGCAACAGCTGTAGCTCAACTCCCTGTGTAGCTGTTCCAGGAGCTTGCTCTAAGTTCTGTGAGAACAGTAGGAGAAAGGAAATGGGAGACTGGATAAGAGCAAATGACAACTGCCTCATGAGAACAAGGTCTGACTTTCACTTGCACTTCTCTCTGGGTCATTTGGAGACCTAGGTAGGTCCCCAGACACAAGTAGCAACCCACACTGAGCAAGAATGGTGGCTGAGGTCTGGATTCATCCCCTTAATTTCCCCATTTCCAACCCTCTCAGCCACTGTCACCTATTTCACTCCCAGTTCCCATGGCCACGACCTGGCAGCCTCCTCTCTTTAACACCTCCAGCATCACAATGAAAGGCAGAAGGGCTTTGACATCATGCATTTTGATATATTCACAAGCACCCCTGCTTCTTTTTATCCTGAGTATCTTAAGCTTGTTAGGCAACATGGAGAAGGTCCATGAGCTAGAGCTGAGAGAATGCAAACACCCTGCTCTTGGGAGCCAGGACAGCTTTCCCCAGCAAGAGGGGCAGCACACAGTGACTGACACCAACTCCCTGTACAGACCTTCACATCAAAGCCTTCCTCCACAGGACAGCTACCAAGTCAGGCCTTGAAAGGCTCTGCCAGGTCAGGAAATCTGGTAAATGCCACGGAGCAGATAGGCTGTCAAAGAGACCATCTGCACGAGTTCCCTTCAGATGTGAACATAGCAGACCCAGCCCCCTCAGTGCATCAGTAGAATAAAATTCAGTTTGAAGTTATATATCAAAAACTGGGGAGAATTTTATACAGAGAAAGGAGCTGGTGTGGGATAGCATGAGAATTTGAAATGTAAATGCATGGCTGCAACCCTAGAAAGGAAACTTGTAAGTTCCATGGCCATATCATGTCTTATTTATTCCAGGACCTGACCTCTCACCTACATGAACATTGCTCTCTACCTTAAAGGAACCCAGAAGGGAAAAACACTAATATACAGCAAGCTGTGCAGTCCCAGGAATTTGACAGAGGAGCGCAAGGCTTTCAAGGTCATGAAAATATGAAGGGGAACACTATGAAAGAGCACTAAGTAGGTGAAGTCAGCAATATGCAGGTACTCGCATGCTGGGGTGGCCAGGTATGTACGAAAAGGAATGAATGCATGGGGAGCACATCTACACACCCAGAGAGCACAGGGAGGAGCATGAAGCTGTGAGATGAGGTGGGTGGACAGCCTCAGAGATGAAGGGATGGAGCCTTCTGGCAGCAGGAGAGATGTTTTGCAGGGAGGAGCAGAGCGATGCGGGGCTTTGGGTGTGCCTCCACGCAGGAGCGGGTGGGGAAGCTGGGAGGAGAGGAAAACTGGTGCAGCAGCATAGAGGAGTGAGAGTGTGCTGCAATCATCGACACACAGGCTGGGGTTATCCAGGTGCTGCTGACTTCCCCTGGGCAAGGAGCCACCATAGAAATTGCAGCACACATCTGTGATGTGCCTACTTAGGCACAGTGGTTCCTTGGGACAATTTTATGTGGGAGACAGCAGCACCTACTAGACATGTACTGTTTTACTGCAGTCAGTTGCCTGTGGGGCTTTCACTGCATGAGTGTCCTACACAGAGGGGAGGAATCCTTGGCTATCACCACGCACAAGGGAAGACAACAAGAGAAAAACCTACGTTGACACAAGACCAAATCTGGAGGGAAAGGTCATTTAACAGTGCCTGAAACCACTTGCTCCTCTGGTTGATGACAAGTGCAGAACATGGCCTGCATCACTCATGGTGTTTGAAGGCTGCATCCAAGGCTGTGATCACACAAATCCCAGGCTGTGTCTTAACATTAACCCTAATGTTAAAACATCAGGGTAGAGTGCAATGAATTGCCCCACACCCTGATTCTATACAAAGGAAACCACTGTGGTCTGCAAGGCTTTTACACGGAATAGTAAAGCTGGTGTCCCAGACATGCCTCTGCCCTATGAAACAATTCACCAGGCACTGTCAGCAGGTTAAGAGCAGAAACACACTGCTTTAGCTGCCAAACCCCTCACTTCATCTCCACTTCTCACTTTGGCCTCCTCCAGTCCAGAGGAAGGAGGGAAGAGCTGCAACTAGATGTTCATTACAGATCACCTTGGGTCAACGCAGAGCGTGTAAAGCTGCCCTAGCACCAGCTCAGCTGTCTGCCAAGAAGTGGAGCTCTGCATCAGATTCCCATGCCACCTGAAGCAATACAAAGGGAAATTCTTCTACTGAGAAATAATCATTCTTAACCCAGAGCAAACAGGTTTGATTAGATGTACTCAGCAAACACAAGGAACTCAGGTGCCTTTGGAGCACAGGACACTTAAAAGGTGCTATCACAAGGCTATCTTGGCACACAATGCAAAATTAGGTTAGACCTTTGATTCCTCAGGAGATTCAGTTGCCAGTTTCTGGACTCTGAGCTGACTGGTAGTGCTTAGAGTACACAGAGACCCTGTATATGTGGAAAATGTCTTTAGATTTTGAGACACATACACCTGCAGAAAGTAAAGTTACAGTGATTTCTTTACAAACCTGTTGACAGTGCCACCACACATTTTAAATAACAACTTTCAAAATCTGGATTAATTACAAAGGAAGGCAAAGAAATACACACAGGGATTTGTACAGTTTCATTTAAGCCATATACTGTAATGACAAATCCTAAGCACCCACAACAGACATAGCTGGTAAAATCCAAAAGCATTAAAGAAGAATCATAGTCTAAGTGCCTGCAAACGTACAAGTGTAGCTACTTTGTTTGTGAGAAAAACCACTGAAGCTTCATGCCTATGCCTTGTCCTCAGAGAAGCCCTGCTGAATTGCTGAGGTGACCAGAGCTGGACAAGGGCTGTCCTGATTGTTTGCTGTCAGCACAAGAGGATACTCAAATGCTTTTCTCCTCACTATCCCCACTTTCTCTCCCATTCTCTTTTTTTTGTTGTTGTTGTTTTTTGTTTGGGTTTTTTTTGTTGTTGTTTGGTTGGGGTTTTTTTGTTTTGTGGTGTTTTTTGTTTGTTTGTTTTTTCCACTTCCATATGCCTGCTCTGGGAGATGCCTCTCCCAGCCATCAAGCACTGGCTGGTTAGAGAACCAGCCCAGTATCATTCACATGAACTTCAAAGGGCCTCTGCCCTCAGCCAAGCAGTGTATGAAGCCCCACTCTCTCAAGAACAGCTTTCCAGTAACTAAAGCTTTAAGCTCCCTTTGCATCATATCACTCAACAACTAGAGAAATACACCCAGATCCAACACCACAGGATATGGGGGCCCTGCTCAGCCTGCTAATGAACCGCCCTGAGCAAAGAGTCACAGGTCACCCACTTGAACTGCTCCAGTTTCAGGGCCTGAGACAAGAATTAGAAGCAGCCTTCAGACTTGCAGAGCCCAAGAACGGCACTTCTGTGGATTTTAGCAGATTAACTTTGAGATTTCAGGAGACCTTGCAAATGCCCAGCTCTGTAGAGGGGAGGCAACAGAATATTGCAATAGTGGATTTAAAGCAAACTGGTTGCAGAGCTAAATTGAGCCCAGGTGCATAGGGGCATCCTCCAAGTTATACTCCAGCTCTCCTTCCTTTGCTGAAGTGCTGACAGTGCATGCTGTTCCAGCTTCAGGGAAGGACCAGCCCCTTCCCAATGCCTTCTCTAGGGTGGAGGGGGAGCCTCCATGCTGCTCATCACCTAAAGCACTTACTGTCATTTAGCATCTTCCCATCAGCTCTGCACAGCCTTGGGCAGGGATGCTGAAAGCCTGACTGGCACGGACAGAGGAGCCCAGCACTGCAGCTTCAGGACAGGCTCCTCCTGGATAGCCTCAGACAGCAAAGGAAGGCCATTTGAAGTGCCTGTCTGGTTAGAAATTAGTATTGTTGCCGGCAGTCAACACCAGAACAAAGTTCATCAAGGGGAAGTGAACATGGAAGAACAATTTTCCCCACTTCTCAGTAAATGATGATTATTAAGGGCAAGGAGGTCCCTCTCGTTGTTACCAGCAAGTGCAGGAAAAAGCCACTTTTCCATCACAGAACAGGATTCAGCTGGGAAGAGGCAAGTCCATCCTCTCAGGCTTGGGAGCTGAAGTGACACAAATTCAAATGCTTAAGCCTCTGGCCCCAGCAGTGCCAGTGCCCCACAGGACCACTCCATCCTCCAGCCCTTGTGCATTCCCAGTGCCAGCACACAGAGGCAGGAGCTGCCAGGTGTGTGGGGTAACAGCATCAGGACGAAATGTTGTACTAGAGCACTTGGCAGGTTTGTGTGAAAGGGACGGAGCAGGACGCAGCACGCTCTCTCTCAGCCTCGCAGCAAGTCTGCCGCTGGTGGTGTTTTCTTCACCTTGCTGGGCTTCAGGCAAATAAATCCTTTCCAATAATAGCCCCGAGCAAGTCCTCTTGCAGCTGCAGGAGGGATATTTTCCCATATATTTCATACTTTGCCTTTCTTTAACCATGCTAAAATTACCTTGATGTCCTTCACACAGAGAGTCCTCATTCTACCTCCAGCAGGAAAAAAGAAACTCACTTGAAAGTTTTGTTTCCTTTACTTCACCAGGATAAAACCACAGAGCACTGCTTGCAGGAGGGAGGCACCTGTGCCTGGAGCTGAGATGGGAGCAAGGATGGACCCTGCCAGTACTGCATCCCCTCCATTTCCTGGACCTCTCTTTCCAGCACACCTAATGTAATGGAAACCTGGCAGAGGTTAGCATGCATCCTCTGTACACACCTCCAGACACAAACAGAGAGGCTACTTTCCAGATTAGCTGGTCCAATGCGTAAGATACAGCTAGTGCAGCTATTTCAGCTGCTCTCACTTCACTGCTATTAGCAGGAAAAGGAGAACTTCATCTGCCTTTCAGCAGGAACAATCAGGCAGATCATGAACATGCCTTCCTCTTTCTTTTTTCTTATTCCTGCATTTGGCCCACTTTGCCCAGGAGCAGTGCCTGCCAACCCCTGCTGGAAAAACAGAAATCTCAATGCAAATCTTGTTTATATTTACTCTGACCCTTATTAGGCTGTCAAGGGGTGCTCATTTTGCTCCACCACACCACGCTGTCCCTCAGACTGCCTCCTCTGAAGCTGTCAGGACCAATAATGTGCAACACCCAAGGTAGTTCTCCCTGGAGTGCTCATGGTTTGCTGTTGTGCTGCCCTTGCACATACTGCAGACGGTTTTTCCAAAGGCCTCAGATAAAAAGAACAGGGTTTAAAGACCAAGTCTTCACCTAAGCTGCATCCTTCCATTTCTTGCTCCAGGCTGTGCAGCTCAGGCAAGGGCCATGAATGGGAAAGGCTGGAGGTGAAATATGTATTCTGGGGGCCAAGACAAATTCCTGACACTGCATTACACACAATAGCAAAATTGATTCTCAAAAGGCAGGGCAGCAGTATGCCTGGGGAAGCCAAACCAGCAGTGATGTACCAGCAGAGTAATGAAACATGCTTTCACTTTGCACTGAAGTCATTTGGAACCCAGTTAATACTTTTCCATTCATGGACATTAAGTATTTCAAAAGGATAAGTAACAATTGTCATCGACACCTTTGACACAGAGGCTAATTGAGGCATAGGAGGTCAAAGCAGCTCATTCTGACGCCTCAGCTGTTCAGCAGCAGAGACAGGGATGATGTACATCCCTGTTCTCTTAGCCCAAATTTGTGCTGTAACCACCAGACCACAGCCCCTCCTGGAGCCTGCCCTATAATAGAGAAAAGCCAGTGCTCATTTAAGGGTGGGGACTACATGGGGGCAGTGAAACCTTCAGCAGCTTGTTCTGGCAGAGGGGGAGTGGTGAATACACACTAGTTTTCTTAGGACAACCAAACCCCACATGTGCCCAGAAAACCTTCCCATAAGCCAGGAGATGCCTGCAGCTCTGAAGATGTCCAGGAGCAAGAACTGGCCTCCCTGATTGTTTATATGATATTCAAAGGGAGACCGAGAAGGAAACAGAGCTCTGAGAATCGGGATTTCCTGCTGAGTTCCAAGACCATCCTGGCAATGCCCTGTTCTCCCCATTGCTTCAGCACCCTCCCAAGCATCCCCACAGCAAAGCATCCCAATCCCTTGCAAGGAGTCCTCCAGAGAAGCCAGCAGGCACGCACAGTGCTCTGTGCGGAGAGATTTAAGACTGTTTTCCTCTCTACCCCGCCAGGCTCAGCTGGGTCAGACACAGCACTTGGCAAGAGAAAAGCTCCCTGCTAATTTTAGCCTCCAGCTCTCCACCCAGGCAGCAGCAGCTCAAGCCCTATGGAAAGCTGGGCAGCACCGAGGTGAGGGCTGGGAGGCGCTGCCTTAAAAAGGCCCACGCGACCACACACTGCCAGCTAAATATAAAACAGTGGCAGGCAGGAGTGCCACACTTGCTTGGGCTGAAGCAAATCCCTCCCCTATCACCAAGAGATGGAATAAGGACAAACTGCAGCTCCCTGGGATCTGCTCCCAGGACCCAGGCAGCACTCACGGGATGCTCTTTCTGCCCAGAGCAATTATAAACTTGCAACAGGATTCCATGCGTTTTACGTATTTTTGGACAGTTCTGGAGCTGGTGCACCTCGGAGGACAATGTGCCTTGCTGGGTAAGCATCACTTTGCAAACACTGCTCGTACAAGAGCCTGGTCTGGCTCTTTCCCAATAATGGTCCTTTCTCCACCATGTTGCCTACTACAAAATAGTCACTCCGGGATGGGATGCCTTCCCTGCTGAGTGCAATGTCACAGACCCTGCTGGGGGAGTTGAGCAGCGTGAGCTTTCCCCTGGGTCTGGATGCAAACTTGCACTGGTTCTAGCAAATAACACCTATCCCTCTATGTAAGAGAAAAAAACCCCCAAAAGACCTGAAAAGACAGAAAGGCAGCCTTCTGGATTATGACAGGAGCAGCAAATTCAGAGAGTTTCTGGATTAAATGATACCTGACCATGGATCATAGGACTAAGTGCAAACCAAGCACCTTTTCTTTGATTTTCATGTACCTGGAGAAAAGGGACTTCACATACTTTGCAAACAAAGAGGAACATGTGAAAAATTCCTGACTACGTTACCAAATCCTTTTTCTACAGAAACAACTGGCAAAGTGTTGAGCATTTGCTAGACACCCAGGAAAAAACAGGTAACCACACTCTGCAGTTCCAGAGGAACATCTGCAGCACTGAGCACAGTGTTCTACACAGGGAAACCAGATGTCTTGGCAGACACTGACAACAGTAAAAAGCCACCATGGTACTAATTTTTAAGGCACCAAACATGCTTATGACACGAAATACATTCTTAATCATCTCAGTAGAGCTGCTTATGGTCCCCAGCAGCTTCTGTAATTATTATCCTTCCATTTTCCTCCACCCCTTTTAAATTTAACTCAGTGGTTTACTCTGCTGTCTTCTTTCTACATCTCTTTTCTTTTTAATCTCTGTTGATTCTAGCCTCTCTGCTTCACTGAAATCCCAAGCATTTGCTTCTAATTTAGCCTTCAGTTCCTTCCCCCTTACAACTTTTTAGTGGCCATTGTTATTTTCTGATCACTCTTCAATACTCACTTCACTATGCCCCCTTTCTGGCCACTTCTCACTTATATTAAATAATTCCTGTCATCTGTATTTCCAAATGCTGCCTCCTCTTCTGCTGGTCTTGTCTTTCACTTTTCTTTGTTCCTCTACTTCTGCATGAGCTGCAAAGTTTGCTAAAATAGTTATTTTCCCTCCCTGATGTGCCTATATCAGATATGTAATTCAAACACAGAGTTACAAGAAAACAGTGAAAATAAAATTTATAGAAGAAACTAAATTTAGGAAAAAAAATAAACCAACTAATCACGCCATTTGGGAAGCACAGAGTTTTGGACAAAGCACTCAAGAAAGAACACTGGAAGACTCAGAGTTAATTGGCAAAGCAATTACAATTTGCAAAGCAAAGGAAATCGGCCGCATGGCTGGAGCTGATGGAATGCAGACAGCAATCAGACAGTACAGACAAACTGAAATAATACTAGCCAGACTGAGGCAGCGTAGAGTAGGAGTTCAAAGAGGGAGTGCATCCTCCCCTGCCCCACCAGCACACACAAAAGACCCTCCTCCCCACTGCAGCAAGAGGTGCGAGTCAGTGAGACACAACTGGAAACGCCTTGCGAGACCCACAAGGAAGGGCAGCATGTTTGGAGGAACCACAAGTGCAGAGCACGACTGTGGGGTGGCAGCAGCAGCGTTAGCATCACCAGGACTTCTTCAAAGTAGCAGCAGGGATGAAGATGAGGGCTCAGAGAGAGGAGAAAGGAATGTGAGAGGTGGATCATTTGTTAGCTGCAGACTAGATGCAGGTGAGCAGCACCATGCCTGCAACAGAGAAACTGGCAGGAAAAGCAAATTAAATTCAGGCTTAATGCTGGCAATCTTAGCTTCACTACTGGAGAAGGTGAACACCATGAACAAGTAAATACAGATGATCAGCTACAGCCAGTAACTACAACGGAAAGGAAAACACCCATGACCAAGGTTAAATTTTGTCAAAATCTGGTTTCACAAAGCATGTCCAATTCCCCGGAGAAGCAGGAACCAAAACAGCAGAGACAGAATTAGAATACATCTATCCAAGGATAAATAAGCTCCCAACTTAGCACAATCCAGAGCAGTACAACTGTCCTTCAACTCACACACCTTACAAAGCTCTTCCTGATGGAGGAAGTGGCTGAAAAAGAGCTGGATCAGGAATCACCCTGGGAATCAGTGACAGAGATGGGGCAGCACAGGAGTCTGAGCAGAAAGAAGTGATTAAGCAAGCCCTGCCATGCTCCTCCTTAGGCCCGGAAGAATTAAACACCCCTATAGAGGGTTTTTCCCCTGCCTGTGAGGGCAGAGGAGAATCGTTGATACCAAACCACTTTTGGGGTTTGAGGGGCTTGCAGCTGGTGGTCCAGCCAGCACATGGAAACAAACCAAGCATCAACTTGGCAAAACCTTTTCCCACAGACCAACATTCAGACTATGTTAAGCACTTGAATTCTTTCTAGAAATCATACAAATTTAGATCCATGCATGTATTTAGTTGGGCACGGTGACAGTCCTAGAGGATCATCACCCAAGGCTTGGGGAAAGCTAGACCTGCTGGGTTTAACTGGAAGGGACTTCATTACCTGAAAGTCAAAAAGAAAAAGAAAAATTGAAAAGTGAAGCAGTTGGCAACAGTAATACCAAGCCTGTTGTCACAGTGCCTGTCTTAAAAGTAGCAGGAAGGGACACAGGGATACTTGTAATAGTGCATTACATCAGACAAATTAAAAATGCTGGAAAAAATTGTCTTTCAGAGCTAGAGCATCCTACAGGCACAGGGCTTGTGTTTCAGCTGAGAAACTGAAAGAGAAATGACACAGGCTTAATGTTTTGAGAATAAGTAGTAATTCAGTGATCCACAGCCGACACACTGGTTAGTTTTGCTGTACAAGCCTGTATTACAAACTGAATATAAGCCTAAGAGAGAGATGGCGACTCCAGACACTTGCTAGCCAGCCCACACTGTTTCACGGAATCATAGAATGGTTTGGGTGGGAAGGGACTTTAAAGGTCATCCAGGTCAAAGATAACCTTGAACACTTCCAGGGATGTGGCATCCACAACCTCTCCGGACATCCTGTTCCAATGCCTCACCACCCTCAGGACCAGGGGCAGTTCCCTGAGCCTGCCTTTGTGTGCCCCCCAACCCCTGCCACCTTCAAGACCCTGGGCTGGGCCCACATCCCACACACCAGTGTCCTTCTCGGACTGGGGAGACCATGAACGGACAGAGGAGTCCGGATACAGTTGCCAAAGTACCAAGTAAGAGAGGAGGAAAGCACTTCCACTGTTCTTTCGCTTGTTTTATCGTTATTTTTTTAAGTTCTTGCCAATATTGAAAAGAACTCCCAGTGAAGCAGCTAGGCAGAGGCCAGGGAGGGACTTTAATAATGCATACATTCTTAACACCTTGGCTGGGGTATTATTTTGAATTTCCAAGTAGATGCAACTACTCCCTCACACTGGTTATGAGTACAGACTATGGGTCATAATCACTGTTCACAAAATTTCCTCTGAAATAGGCACACATAGATGTTTTAAAGACAAAAAGAAGTCTCATTTTGCAATTGCTATTTACTCCTTATGTTAGGCAGACAATTATTTTCAAGGTACACCTCCAGAAATTACAGTTCAGTCAGGTTTGAGGGGAATACTTGTTTTTGGCAGACTTAGTTTATTTTGGATTTTTGATGAAAAACAAATAAAACACTCCCAGCCGGCCTGCTTACAACAAAACATGCACTGTGGCAGCTAATGCAGAGTGAGCTGATGTAGCAGGTAATTGAGGCTATTAGTACAGGGTGGTCTGGACAGGATATCCTCAGCCCATTATAAATTTTGTTCTGCAGCTTAGATGGGGTTAATAGCACCCAGACATGACTACTGCAATTTTACAGAAAATTACATTACAAAATATAAATAAAACTAATTTAGGAAGTGAAGTATTTATGAGAAGGGCCGGAGATATCTTCACTAGGCTCGAACGAGCGGCAGCGCTGAGGAAGCTGTTGGAGTTGCCAACACTAAATATATGGGCCAAGTCAGACAGCCCACACTAATGACACGGAAATAAGTGGCCTCCTGAAGCAAAAGAAACAGATTTATCTAGAAGGGCAGGAAAAAAATACACATATCATTAATGCAGATTATCCTCACACCAAGAGAACTCTACTAGTCAATTCTGCAGCCAACACATGTGATTATACAGCTCAAATATTTTTACTGGTAAATGGAATACAACAGTATCTGACACTGAACTATTGTTTAGCAGGTATGAATTTACACAATTTCAGTGAAACACAGACTTCCATGTAAGCCTACTAGTTCCTAATAAAGTTCAGAGGGCTAGAGGAAAAGAAGGCTAAAAAGTTAACACATGCCTGTTATAGGCAAGTCTCTGATCTGTATTCAGTGTTTCTACAATACTGACTAGCATGGGCTGTAAATTTCCATCTAGTGAAAAAAACAAACCAACAACTCAAGAATATTAAAACTGTCTAAAATCAACATCAAGATCACTGAGATGGAAACCAGGGAGGAAGGAAAGCCCCAAGGATGATGCAAAGACCTGGGACTTACTGTTTTGCATGTCTGACAGAAAACAGCAAGGCAGAAAAGGATAAATAGTCCAAGATGTGACACTTTTGCCACATAAGGGTATCAGACAAACCTACAATGTAATGTAACAGGTGACAGCTTATCCCCTTGTTTAAGAAATTGGGGAAAAAACCCAAATTGACTTCTTTCCCCCTCAAAAAAACTCACAGAATGCTGAAATAACTAAGGCTTAAGAAATTATAAATTTGGAATTAATGACTTTTTAAGAAGGGCAATAATGCTTCAGAGGGACTCAGAGGTTCATCTTTGGAGTGTCTGAATTTATCCAACATCCCAAAGACTATTTGAATATCATTCTTCTGTGTAGTTGATTTAAAATATTTATTATGGCAATACAAATTATTTTTCTGTGATGTCTCAGAAGAATTTAATGGCAGCATTACCCCAGATCATCTAAGCATCTCAAAGCATAGGGAACTCTCTTCAGATCAAGAATATCAAAGCTGCTGTGCTTTGGCATGGGAAAGTCTTCTAAGGAAAACAGAAATACAGAGCTGCTCTGGTCAAGATCCCAGTGTATTTTGGCTCAGCTGATGACACACACAGACTATGAATTTCTAACATCATGAAAAGGATAAGTCAGGACCAGATTCACAACTGTTTCCACCCATGGATCTTTTTTGAAATCTCATACCACATCTAAATGAGACAGCTTATTCCTTTTCTGGAAAGTCCTTCTTAGCTATTACTGCAAGCCTAAAAAAGCAATTTAATTGAGAAGTGACTGGAAGAAGGAACACCAACGCACAGCAAGAACAAATAGAGAGAAAAACGCAACAAAATACATAATCCCATCAGCTCCTGAGGCCAGCATTGTAGGTACTGGAGAAAGAACTCCATCTTTACTCTGTTCCCCACTGCCACAACCTACAAGGCAACTCTGTCCTCAGGAGAACATCCTGCCTTTTACCACAATGCAGATGCCAGTAACTTCAAGCCCCCAGATGAAACCTGATGTCCATCATCTCTCCATGCCACTCTTCCTTCACCTCTGTCCAACTTGCAGGTGAGAGAAGGCAGAGCCTTCACATTACTGTATCATGCATAGAAACATCTCCAGAAGACAAGAACATTCCTCTACCAACCCCTCAGTGCTGGAGAGATGCACAGGATGGCACCCCTCTGAGATCCGAGTTATCCTAATCCAGTTCAACTCAAGACAGGAAGGTGTGGTGCAGGAATACATGCTATTTTGGCACACCACTACACAAATCTGTCACAGGTAACATAAGTACATGAAGAGATGGTGCAAGAGTTTATTTATAATTTATTTATATTATTTATAACAACAACATGCAATCTTCACAGATTAGGATCTGCTGGGCCAGAAAAACTGCAGGACAAGTTCCAAGAAAACAAACACCTACCTGACTTCAAGTCAAACAGTGAAAAAAGCCAGATTCACAAATTACCTGCAGTATGTGCCCCAGCAGCCGTGAAAGGATACACTGAATGTGTGTATGAAATAGCTAGTATGAGATCCGAGCATCCCATGCCTGCTGCGTCAATGAACATCACAACCAAGTTCGAGTATGATCCACATTGTTCTCAGTAGCTCTGGATTCTCTATTGAGCCTGTGATAGTGGTCTGTGCTGTCAACATAGGCCTGGGGATTTTGGCTCCCTTTAAATACACCAGTGCAGAGCAGAATACAACAGCACTTCTGATCACCCTCCAAAAAGACAGAACCAGCCACCTGGAAGTGAAAAATCTGCCCCACCTGAACCACCCATCCTTCTCCCTGCAGCTACAGGCGCACAATGTGCTTTGAGCAACAGGGTTGTTTGGCACAGGTCCCCCTGAGTGAAGGTCTCACTACTGTCTTCAAAAGCACAGAAATACCATGTGCAAACTTCATGGTACAGCTATTTCCTTCAGTCAGGATGGGGTGCTTTGGGGGTGATAATTTAACTTCTCTGATGGGTTAATAGCTGCCATAGGGAGGAAATAGATACTTCAGACACCACTGGAGAGCCACATGGTCCCATTTCTCACCACGTGCATTCAGTAACCTCCAGTGCAATTAGCTCTGCAAAGGAGCGATACTGTGCGTGTAGGGGCAAGTCACCTCGCGTGTGAGCGATTGCAAAAGTCAGCCCGTGAGCATGAGAGTGAACCTGCGCATGTAGATGTGCTCCTCTTTATGCAGAGGTGCTTCTGAGGGTGCCTGGGCACGGAGGCAAGAGAAGGAAGTTGATACAGTACATTAAATGACAATACAATAAATCTGCCAGCTCCTTCTCTCACACAAACACACCTGCCCATTCACACCAACCCCTGGGGCAGTTTTTACACAACTCATGCTGCTTTGTAGTAACCAGGGTGCCTGAGATTAGAGCTTGCCATGGTGGAGGGATAAGAAACCAGTGTTCTGGGAAAGGAGAGGGACACTGAAGACGTACATACTGCAGAGGTGAAAGTCTTGCCATAAGGACTTCTTTATTTCCACATCTACATGGTTTCTTCCAAATCCCTTCTATTTCCCCACTTCATAGAGTCGGAATGCACACTGCTGAGATAGAAGAGCAGGAGTCTGAGAATCTAGAAGTGAGACAGAAATCACTAACACAATCCAAGATAGTAAGATAACACACTCCTAGTGTTATTTACACACAACAATAAAATGTGGAGAGGCAGGTTAAAGAAGGAAGCCCCTGATTCCTTGTTCCTACAATCTGCATCTCCCAGGATTCTAATCTAATCCTGCACACCCTGCTTGTGCCTAGCTTAATGTGACACTCACACCTGCAATAAAAGAAATCAAGTGATTTATTGACTCCTGAGATACCATGGTCTTTGCAGCAGAAAAAACCCAGATTCTGCACAGCAACAGTTGAGAATGACCTCACCTCCAAGTTTCCTCAGGGATGGAGCTTTGGTTTTACTATGTTGACAAAAGATTTTAAAGCAAAGGGGGATCATTGCACATCCTGCCTGCAAGCACAGCTCACTGACACCAGCCTCGCTCCCCGAGATACACACCTTTCTGCACAGGTGGGCCAGATGAGGCACTGCTGGGCACAGAAGAGAACACCAGAAGTAGGAGGAAGAGTTGCCTGACCCACCATCTTTTGCATCCAAACAGCACTGCAACAGTTCCGAGAAGTGGTGGTGTCTTGGGGTGTGAGTCTTCCCTGAGGAAAACCTGTCCCTGCCCTTGTCCCTTCCAGTTCTGCTGCCAAGCCAGTGGCACTACAGCAGTAAAGGCAGGATGCAGGAAACGCTCTCCAGACCTCTGTGCTTTGCCGGTGTTTTCTTCCTCCCCAACACCTCATGCACCCTTGAAATAACAGTTTTCCCATCTCCAGCATTCACTTGCAGGAGTAAAGTATGCTGTGTAGCAGCTTGTAAACATGAGGAAAACATTCCTACTGGAGAGCCCACTCTACAGAGGTTAGTGCCTGTCAGCAGCAGGAATAAACAGACTGTCTCCAGCTCCTCAGGTTTCTTGGCAGGGAGGCTGTGTCCTGCCTGTTACAACTTGTTTTGGATGACAACAGGCCACATTTCATGTGAAGAGAGTGTGCCCATCTTCAACTCACATCAGCCTGCTTGTTTTTCTTCACTCAGCTGTAAACATATTTGAGATTCCTATAAATACCTACTGGGCAGCAAACCAGCTAAATACGCTCAATTAAGGGAAAAAAAAAGAAAAAGGCGAGCCCCACAAAAACAACAGAAACAAGGAAACACCCTTCTGCCCGTGAGAGAACAGTCCTGTCAATAAGACTCCTAAATTTAATTTTTTTACTGGATCGACTACTCATTTCAGCATTCCCTTCAAAGGGAAGCCCATACTATCCTCTGTCCTTCTCCAGCCCATCTTAACCTCACCCACAGCTACAAATGGGCCCAGATCAACTTTGCACACATGAATCCCAGCCCATGGTTTATGCTGAGCACAAGTTCTGCACCTCAGCCTGACCCCTCAACTTTTGACTTGAGCATTACAGCAAAGCAAACCTCATGCCAGAGCCTCTTGCAGCACATGGCAATGCATCATCGTGGATGCCCATGGACACTGATGATGACAGCATGCTCTCCTTGACTCTTTATTCTCTTTTATCCAAACTATGTACTTGACTTTGCTGCACAGGAGAGCTGCATATATGTTAAGGGAGGACAGTCAAAGTCTCAATTTTTAAGCAACACTTACTCAAACACCCACACCATCTGACATTTGCTTCCTCCACCATATACTGATCTGGGGGTGAAGAGGAAGAGAGGAGCATAAAGCTGGAGGGGATCCACCACGCCTGATGACTTACTCTAAGGCACTGACTCAGGAGCAGGGATGGCGTGGGGGTATCACAGGGGTTTGTGCTCCGTCCCATTGCATGGCTGAGAGGAAAAGGAATATGTTCTGACTCCTCATAGCCTTTCATGAGGGGGACTCACCTCTCTGGAAAAAGAAAACATACTTGGCTCTCCATACACTGGCTGTTCCACAATGCCTTTTAGGGAGACAAGAAGAAACTTCATTACAAGCATAGGAGATAGAAACTGTGATCTCCTCTAGATCTCCTTCCAAGCCTAGCAGCTCTTCCTCTTTCTGGCCCCAGTGGAGAAGCCTCTTAGCCTTTTGCCCAGAAAAATGACCCAATAAACAGCCTTCGTATTTTATCATTAATAGCTGGGGAAGCTGTTGCATCAGATAAGCTGAAGTGGTAGCTCTTGGTTGGTCCCAAGTGTGATTTGCAGTAGGGCAAGTAGTCTCACCTGGGACATGCAACAGAAAACAATGCAGAAACAAGGGGAAAAGCATTAATTGCTCTGAGAGTCACTCCTTCCTACACCAGCTCCCCAGTATCTCTGAAAAGAGTCACAAACACAGCCATCCCTGTCCCCAGAGAAGAAAACATTAGTTAGTTTTAACAGCCAAAAGAAAACAAATACTATTTGTCTTTCACTCACATTTCTGATTTCTTTTAAAACAAAACAGGCTTTTAGAGGTAGTAGAGCAAGAGGAAGGGCGAGGAGGGTCACAGATTAACCTTCCTCCTGTTAGCAGGTTCCAGGATTCTGGCCACAAGGCCAAGCAAACACGACACCAAGTGCCCAGTGTGACCACAGTCCTCTGTGATGCTGCAGAGCCACAAGGCATTGGCTGCCCGAGGGTTTCACCCTCCCACCCTTTCCAGCAGCACTTAAATCCTTCTGCACACAATGAGCAGCAACGTAACCAGTAGATTTGGGAGAATCTGGACTTTTACATAATTGAACTTTAATATAATGTAATTATTTTGCTCATCTTCTGTTTTAGTTGGTACTAGTCACGTCACTGCTTCCACTTTCAATCTTACAACAGAATTACTTTCATCATAGATGTAAAAATAATCCTGCCTGAAAGCAAAGAGGAAGAACCCAATATATTAAGAAAGCTGTTTGCTCCTGCATATTTCTGTTGTCCTCACACTCTCTGCCCCTTTTTCCCATCCCTTCCCTCTCCCTTTGCATTGCTGGCAGAGAAAGGACTATCAGCTGTACAGCTCTGAACACCTGAGTCAGCCCCCTCCTCCTCATAACCACTATTTCAAATACTTCTGAGTAGTTTGTTTTCTCCCTTGCTGTACTACACAAGTGCTCCGTACACCTGTGCAGTGTTCTCCAAGGACCTTTGGGGGAGTACTGGCAAGGTGGAGTACAGTAAGCGGCTGGGTGAGATTGCATGAAAGATGCAAAGTAGACTCATAGTGCAACCCATCTTCTCATTTCACCAGGAATGAGGAATTCCACCAGGCACAAAGAACAGATTACAACTAGAGCATTTATCCTAGCCAAAGAAATCAGACCTGTTACACCACTGGAACAAAAAATGTGTGGTTTTAGCCTTACCATCACACATAATACACAACAAATGAACAAGTTGAAGTCTTATAGTGGACTTTGTGGGAGTAGACATTCATGGTGCTCCTTGCACAGCCACAGTTTAAAGCTTTAAGACTGAAACCAAGCCTGACTCAAGGGACTAAGAACTAGGAGATTTATAACATGTAATGAAGAGAATATACTAGGACGCATTAATAGTTAAATGCTCGTGTGCAGTTGGGAAACTGCTATCAAATTAGATTAACTCCAAGCACTGATACTATTTTAAAAACAACACCAACATCATAGGCTTTTACAAAACCATAAGGACATCCGTAACTTTCCTATAACTGTGAAATAGAAGAGAAGCATAAAAACCCACGCGGCATGAATGGAAATAACTGTTTTCCTATACTTCGGGGTGGGGAAAAAGGCAGCTCGCTGCACTTGGCATCACCCCTGCTGTTCCCCGAGTTTGCACAAAGCGAGCCCGTCACTGGCGGGCGGTGCGCCTCTCCAGGGTATGCATTCCCTGCTCCTCGCATCAAAGCGATGATATTCAAAGCATCTTTGCAGCCTTCCAGGCTGGCACCAAAGGGCGAGAGACACCTCAAAGCCATGACTCCGGGCGCCGCAGCTCCAGCACGGCCACATTTGGACAGGTCTCCCCAGGCGGAGGGGGGGTGGCGAGAGCCGACCGGCCAGAGGCAGGAAAGGGAGCCCCGGGGGGCAGAGCCCCGCTGCGACCCCCGGGAGCGGCTCCCCCGCCGGCCCGGAGCGGGGCCGAGAGGGACGGGACCCCCGCACCCCCCCACCCGGCGCTTCCCCGCGGGTCACTCACCGCGGTCCGGGGCAGCCCCGCCGCCGGCCGTGGCCACCAGCTCCAGGTAGGCGGCCCAGAGCCCCAGGGCCAGGGCGCCCAGGGCCAGCAGCAGCCGCAGCTGCCGCCGCCGCCGCCGCAGCCGCGCCAGCAGCCGGCCCCGCATGGCGCCGCTCAGGGGGCCGGGCCCCCGCCGCCCCGGGACATGCTGCGGGACTGGCACGGCTCGGCACGGCACGCCTGGGCTCGGCACGACTCGTCACGGCAGCCGCGGCCCCCCGCCCGCCTCCGCGGGGCGGGCCCAGGTGCGGGGCGGCGCCGCCTCCCCGCCGGGCAGCTCCGGGGCAGCTCCCCGACCCGGCCCCGGGAGTTACCGCCCCCCAACCCCTCAGCTGGAGCGGGGCCGATTCGAATTCACACGGCTACTACACGCAGCTGAATCCGTTTTAAAGCGCCTGTCACCTGGCGCAACAAGTGTATTATCCCGGTGAAGTCTCCAGACCTGCTTTCCGAAGCAGCTGGCTGGGTGCGATGTTACCCTGGTCAGAGCCCCGGAGGGAGGATGTGGGAGGCCCACGGGACCTGCCCTGGGGGAACTTTGTGCTTCATTACACATCTCGAGCACGCTTTCGAAGAGACTCTCTCAGAGTCACTCCTGTGCTTTTGGTTTCGTTCACATCACCAAGCTGTCTGGGGGGATGCGGACTGGATTCCTCCCGGATGACGTCAGAGCAGGAGATACTGTCCGGGATGTACCTCGTGGGGAGCTGGTCCAGAATTACCCCTTCCCCAACATGTATGGGGCGGGTGTTGGGTCGTTCTCAGCAACCATTTCCCTTCACAGCTCTGCTCCTGTACCAATGCAGCTCCTGTGCTGTGTGGAGCCATGAAGAGAAACCCTCAGGCTGAAGTCAGTTTTTAAAATGCATGCAATGATGATAGACCCTTTTTTTTTTTTTTTTAGACATTTTTTCCACAGCAGACTTCTAAGGTGGGAGACATGCGCAAAGGGACACTTGCTGTTATTTAGCTTAAAAAAACATGCCAAAGGCGTTTCACATGGCATTGAGGGACAGGGAACAGTGGTGTGAGTCGCAGCAGGACGGGCTGACATTGGCAGACTGCCAGCATCTCAAGTGTTGCACTGGTTGGGAGCTGAAGCAGCATCCGTAGTCCCTGGCATCAAGGGCCGTACACCCTGTTCCCAGCGCGCAGGCGGCACCCAGAGACGCTGCTATTACCTGTCAGACGCTGGGATGGAGCAGTGGATGACAGGTTTGCTTTTCATGAATGTCTCACAAAGGTTTCAGAGCCACGACCCTTCTCTGTGTCGGATTTCCCTTGATTAGGGAAAGTGCATCCAGAGAGTTTTACACCTCACTGCAGAGCTGGAAAGACATAGTTTTTCTCAAGCTGGAAACAACTCCCACGGTGGGGGAGGCTGGTGAGTGGCTCTGTCCTGAGGCTTCCCAGCCTCCCTGGAACAAGGTCCATTCTGCAGCTTTTCAGGATGCAACGCTTGTGTTCCTCCTTCCTACCTCACTCAGGCCACAGATGTGCGTCCACCATCCAAGCTTGAATCACGGGGTCTGCTTCCTCTGGTGCAAAGAGAAAGGGCTGCCCATAGCCAAGCACCACCAGTACCCCCACAACCAAAACTGGGAAGCTGTGCACCAGTTTAATCATTGCAAGGCAGGAATCTCATGAGGGCATGACACTCACTGTTGGAGTTTTTCAGTAGAGTG
>JAWWEU010000040.1:67493057-67515710 GCA_035583155.1 Acropternis orthonyx | reverse complement strand
GTGCACCAGTTTAATCATTGCAAGGCAGGAATCTCATGAGGGCATGACACTCACTGTTGGAGTTTTTCAGTAGAGTGTTGGTTTGGGTTTTATCCCACATGAGAGAAATAAACCAAGTTTATTTGCTCCAAAAAAGAGAGAAAATAAGAAGAAAAATGTGTAATAAATACAGATCTAAATTAAAAATTGTTTACCATTTAAAGAATGACAATTGAATTATGTATTCTTAGTAGGAAGTTGTCTGCATTTCTTAAATGAACAACCTTATGCTTGGAAAATTACAACAGCAATTTGTTGGAACTTTTGTTGCACATTAAAATAAGTAAGCACATTTTTCTCTAGCGAAGACGGTACTAAAGTGGAGGGAAGGGAAAAGTGAAATTAGGGGTAACAGTAGTATTGTTGACTTCTAAAGAAACAAAGTACTTTTCCCGATAGAACTATGCTGTAATGAAGATACAGAAAAGCTCTTGTCTCTGGAGAAAAACTTGAAGGAAATTACTATGGCATGGTGATTTCTATCTGTTACAATAAAGTTACAACAGAACAATAATAAGGAACAAAATTAATCTGAATATGTAATAAACAGTGAAGTCAGGAATCTGAATAGCTCTACATTGTACTAAAAATAACTAATTTTGGACCACTTAGTGCAGAAAGCACCAATGTCCAGGAATAAGATTACCGCTGACAGTAATGTTTTAAAACCGCCTCACATAAAGCTTTTTATCCAAAGTGTACCAGCAGTCTTATATTCCCAAATTCTCAAGCACCCCAAGTCACACGAGTGCATGCCCAGATGTCCACATCTCTCATCTTCACTGTGTGCAGTATGGTAGCAGTGGAAACCACACTGTAATAATCCTGTGTGGTGGGATTAACCCCATCAGGGAAAGAAGCAGCACGTGAGCTGGAAGCCGTGATGCAGGAATAGGGTCCGCGTTTATGGAGGTGACTCAGGCAGGGAGCTGGCACTGCTGACTGCCTGACAGACCACCCTTGAATATCGGATAGATCGCTGCTGGCTTCAGGACACGCCTCTCCCAGCCTACCCTGAACGCTTACTTCATAGAAACTGACTCTTTGCCAGAGAAGCCAACTGGAGGGTTTTTTGCTTTGTTCGAGCTGCTGTTTGTTTTCCATTTTGGCTATGTTTCCTCATGATAAAAGCAGCCTTTGATACAAGTGCAGCACTTAACGTGCATCTCCTGTTCCTCCTGGCTCCCATCTTTAGATCCGTCTCTGTGCATCCCTGCCTCTTCTCCTTGTTATATTTTTGCTTCCAGTTATCTATCAACTGTTTTTCTGTTCTGTAAATCTCTTTTAGCTCCATGCCAACATCCTTTCTCTGTAGGCTCCCCAAAGGTTCAATTATCTGCCACTTGCTCCTTCCCTTCTTTCTTCTTGTGTAATTTTCAACACTAATTACAAGCTCCACGCCAAAGACACCCAACTGTCCCTAGACTTCACCATCCCAGTGGCTCCACACCCCTCTTCCTGACCTCAGCCGTGCTCTGAAGCACAAACAATGATTTCATCTCAACATTCCTCATCAAAATGGCTCAAAGGCAGAAGTGTTTCTAAGAGGAAAAGGCAGTCTCTGAAGACACAGTTCCCCATTATTTCCCTTCTTGGCTCCTCAGGAATGGACTGAGCTCTAAAAGGCATTACTAGTGGAGTAATCCCAGAAAAATCCCTGTCAACACTGAAGTTGGACATCATTATAAGGGCATCAGTGTGGTCCCACAATCAACAATCTAGCAAAAGGACCTCCTTCCCCAGTCAAGTTGTGCTGATTCAGTGGGTTTTGCTAACACAGTTATATTTTACCACTACAGGTGCACTGCCAATATTTGTATGAGCTGGCCTGAGCTGGATTTTGAGACTTCCTTTTGCTGTACACGTGGCCATGCTCCCTCCATGCTTTGACTGACAGCATCACAGTCCAACTGCTCTCCTACAACTTGCCTGTCTGAGTGGAAAGCCTCATTCATGATTTTCCCTTTTCACTGCATAACTCTCCATAAGTCTCAAGTCCTAACTGTTGAGATAAACTTACCTAGAAATGGCTGCCCTTCCTTTTCAGCTGTGAAGAGGGCACATTTTCACATGAACTTTAATCAGTATCTTTAGGAGCACCTTCTGAGTGCAGGTCCTGTTCCAGGAGTAGACCTGAATTGCTTTCTGTACACCAGAACAATCTCTTGACATCTATAGCACATGTTTGCACTTGCAGAAAGAAATTTTTATATACTTTAAACTGAGAACGTTCAAAAGACCTTCCAGGGTTTATTTATTTACCTTAATGAAAGATGTATCTATGTTTTTGATCATTTTGGAAATCCATGTTTTCAAATCTAAAGTCTTGCCTAAATTTCCTCCTTCCCCTGTCTTAAAAGTACTAGTACTTGGTTTGTGTTTTAAGTGACTCTGCTCATCATCCTTACTTTTCAAGAAGTTCCTAAGATGTGGCACAATCTTGTTATTAGGGATGTTACAGAACATCACTGATGAGCACCATTCCCTGCAGACATCTGTCCACCCAAGCCAGGAGTGAAGAGAAAAAACTGTTGTACTGGATGGTTTAGAAGTGACTCTATCCTGAGATAAATGGTTACAGTGAAAGAAAGGCAATTCAATCTTTGAATCAAAGCAGGAGCATCGAGCACCTTCTGGACATGCTTCACCAAGGTAAATCCAGGGCTTTTTATTAAAATCAAACCCATTTCAACAATGAATCCATTCATGCCTGTGCAGTTAATCATTGTCTTGCTTTAACATTGAAGCACTTCTGTGTTAAAAGCCTTTCTGAGTTTTCTGAATAAAACCAAATAATCTGTATTTACACATTTGTAATCTGTCCCCAGTCCAACAGCATCGCAATTCTTAAAACATGTAATTTAGTCAGTGTAAGTGAACAGGCAACCCCATTGAGAGCTCTGTTTTTAAAGTTGTATTTCTGGAGCTTACTTGAAGGGCAGCCACTCTAACCCATAATCAAAGATGCCCTTTCTCCAACAGTTCATTTGGTGCTAAATGGGAAATTCCAGAAGTCCACCCCACTCTTCTCAAATACTTCAGTCACAGCAGAAATGTTTCCTGCTAGCACGTTAAATTCCAGCTACCTCTGATGGCCTGTTTGGGACAGAAAGTCCTTAACTTTTGATGCAACGCAAGAATCAAAACAAACTTTGCTCTTTGTGCCTAGGGCTTTATGAAGACAGCAGCCAAAAGGAATCATTGCAGTTTCCACCTCTCACACTTCCTACACTGTATCCAGGTATGTTTTGGTGCATAATGCTAGTCCACAGGCTAAAAAAATGTGTATACTTTTACAGCTAGACTTGCGAATTTAAGAACTGTTTAAGGAGTAAAAAGAATGTTTTCTTACCATTTAAAGCAACTTGAGAATTTAAGTGCAAAATATTGTAGAAAAATTAAAAAGTCTTAAAATGTCACTTCTCTACAAATGACCCATGATGCCACTCTAAATGGGAACAAATGGGATATCTTTATTAGGATTTTGACTGAGCAGGCACAAATACATTCTAGTGCATCAAACTGAACATGCTTGTGAGCAGTAATTAAAAGGCTGAACGACATCAAGAGTATGAACTGATCTACCAGAACAAAGTGCACCGGCATGTTGCTCCCAGCTAGTCTCAAAAAAGAAATATCTGATAATCAAAGAATTACTTCCTGGCCTACATACACAGACATTTCAATTCCAGAATGTTAGGCTGCCCACAGAGTCCATCCATACTGGTAAACATATGTGTGTTTCTGAACTGATACTCCTACTTACATAGGCAATTTAAATACAGCATATACTATACTACTGTTTAGATTTATTCTGACACCTATGAGAACTGTTAATCTGCCTTTCTAAGTCCAGTTGCACATTACTGCAGATTGCGGTATAAGGAGATCACAAGGGATTTTTTTTTTAATTTTAGGGTTTTTTTACCTCATGTAACCTTGCTATGTAGGGTTAGCTGACACAGGAGACATTCCTATAATTAAGGCAACTGCATGAATACTAAAAAACCTCCTACAAATATTGCATATAAATACATTATAGGTTTAAAACCAGAAGGAACCACAAAATGATTTCCTGTTAGTTCATGTCATTATAGTTCATTAAGTTCTAATGTATCAAACCCAGTAACTTATTAAAACAAGCTACCTTCTCCAGAGGTAAAATCATTTTTTGATTCAGAGATGGAGAATTTGTTACCCCCACAACTAGTTTGTTATAATAAGGGAAAAAATACAACCTTCCTGTTAAAAATGTGCGCTTTTTTTAATTAACGTCAGGTTCGGGCTACTTGTTGTTGCTCAGCATTGCTCTGCTAGGATAGAGGCCTTGGGTAGACTTTTTTGTCTTCAAGAGACATGTATATTAATGAGCCTTCTTAATGTAATACAAAATGAGCTCTTGCACAACCTTTTCTCTAACGCTGAATCATCTGTGGTTCCGTGCCTTAGCCAATATTTCAACATTCCTTCCAAAACGTAGGCACTCCTTCCTTACCTAAATAAGGGAATACAACACTAAGGTTTTCCCCTACTTCTCATTTTTCTCTTATTTATGCAAGAGACATTTTCATATCTTGGCTCAGAGTAAGAGCACTTGTCCAGTTCTAACTTTTTATTCTGCAGGATAGTCTTCATATTCTTAAAAGCAGACATTTTGAAGATCTTTCAAGTTCTGTGCTCCTACATTCATAACCTCGCATGTAGCTGTATTGAAATGATACAAGTCACACATTAACTTAAATTAGCAAAAAAAAGATAATTGGTCTTCGGAGTAAATGCCATTTTTTGATTTCTACTCAAAAATTGTGGGGAAAAAACCTAACATAGGTAGTGGAACCTCTCTCAGAAAACCCTTTTGAAAATGCCACTAATTCTTTATTGACATCTTAAAGGGTAGATGTCAGTGGTAGGAAACACTTAGCTTTTTAAAGCAGTTTTTGGCATGAAGGTCCACATTTGTTTTGGCAACATTTCACATGATCACATGATGTCACACAAAGAGCATGTACAATACCTTGCACTTCCTGCACTTGGACAAATAGTCAAGCTTCCCAAATAAAATGGATTTACTGAGTAGCAATACTGTAACTTCCCTTCCCCTCAAACAGGAAGTGTTCATAGCCTAAAGGCTATTAAGAATCAAGTTCAAGCTGCATTTTGGTTTTGACACATCAGCAGATATATTAGGAATGTTGTCATTTTATTCCGTTCAGTCTTTCAAGTAATAAAGAATATCAGTAAGGAAGGCAGGAAATGAAACATTTACATCCTTCTTCCCCCAGTACTTCCTCCCAGTCTTACAAACCTGAAGGCAAAGCCTGAAGTCTTTATCCATTCACAATTCATGGCTTTCCAATCAGTAACATGCAATTTCGAAGGCAATTCTTTAGCTTGGAAGAATTGAAAATAAACAGGAATCCATTGATTTCTATAGGTTCAAGAGACCTTTTTGGTAGTTTCCCATCAGCTGAATTAGATAGATCCTGCTGAATAAGTGGCTAATACTTCATTATGTAGCAATTTTCAGAAGCAGCCTTCCAGGACCTGAGATAACTTTAATATCTTCAAACCAGTAGTATGTTATTTCACACACACACATTTTAATTAGCTGGACTTCTCCGAAAAAGTACTAGTCAACTAAGAGAGAGTGAGACTAAATGATGGATAGCATTAAACAACTTTCCTCAACTGTCCACACGGCATTGGCATCCAAGTTGTTTATGAACCAGTTTCTGAACAGTTCAGCATTTTCAGCTAAACTAACCAGGTGCAACAGACCTTACAACAGCCTCTTGTAAACTGCAGTGTTGAGCAGCCAGGTACAGTCTGTCAGCCACTCACACTAAAGTGTGGGATGAATTGACCTCAAAAACACAGACAAAATAAAAGCCACAGTACAGGACTGTAAGGGACAGCAAACTCATCACAAAAAGTTTAGACAATTGAAGTGGGTCTTGACTTCTTAAGGGAATTTCCCGTCTTGCATAGCTTTAGCTGGTTCTATAGAAACAAGTATTCCTTCTCCACATCTTGACAGCACAAAAACATTTTTTGCATATCTACCTCTCCAACACTGAAATGAGGATCTCCATGGCCAGTTCCATGTACAAAAGAAATTGCCTGCTTTCACATACCAAGTTCTTTTCAATGGGAAAGGAAGTGCTGGTAGCCTAGAAGGTATATATTTCAGAAACAAGGTAGGAAAAGGTAAAGTAGGAAACAGAGGCATTGAAATCCCTTTTTCACCACAGATCTGTTGTCTACAAGGTGGACAAGATTTGCTGACGCCACAGTAAAAGCATGAATACCTGCAATCATAAACTGGGCTGAAGCCATGTTGTAACCCTTTTCATGATTCCATCTGTTTTCTGGAATTGCGATGTCGTGATGTCTGGTATGAAGATAATCATCATATGGCTGGAGAATGATTACATAGCGAGAGTTATAATTCTCATGTGGCAACTAGGCACCTCCTCTTTCACCCCAGTTTGTTACAGTTCAGTAGCAACAAGTGCTGTGGCAGAAGTTGACCATGATTTCTTTGTGTTTATCTATGGCATTGTTTAGAACTACAACAACAGATAATATGGTGGCTTTTATTATGGGCATCCTCTGCGTGTTTTCCATTGGGAAAAGGGGACAAGAAGATGAAACTCAATAGCGCAACACTTCCTTCCCCACCAAGCATTCAAAGCAATTGTGTATGCTGCTGGTTCTGGCAGATGAATTCCATAATGGGTTATCTTTTTCCACCATATTAAAATCAGCCAGATTTGTTCCAATTAGGTAGAACCAAGCAAAGGGGAGTAATTTTAAAGTAGTTATGCTGTCAAGGGGAGAGTCAGATCTAATACATTTTAGTGCAGACTTGTATGTGTGGTCTTTCTCAAAGAAAAATTCAGTTACATCCTGAAGTGCTAAGCACCAAAATGGTAATCATTTAAACTATTTAAAAAGCTGCTTCTCACAGGGGAAAAGGTCAGCCTAAATTCAGATCTTGGACTAGATCTTTCTGTGGTTATTGATTTCATTATAACCATATATATAGTTTATAATATGCTCCAAATAAGGGTGAAAGCCAGAATACACTGATCCCTACCACAGATATGAAGGTAAGAAGACATACACACACTTCTGATGCATCAGTCATCACGTACTTTCTATGTCAGTCTTATCAGGTGCCATCTCTCAGCTGAAACAGCAATATAATCTGGCACTCTGTGAATGGCTAGTGTACACTGTTATGACATTAATTGCAGATTTCCTCAAACCTTCTGTCGATGGATGCCAGGAAGCAGACAAGCAGGAGCTGCTCTTGCATATGACTATTCCACTTAGCAATGTCTCATTCCTAAAACTAGGATGTCAGCTAACAAGCCATCTTCAGCAGATCCGTAGTTCGTTCTCTAAACAGTAGATTTTTGCTTTTAAGTCTTTTAGTTCTCCTTGAATTTTACGTGTCAGTCTGTTTCCTTGGCGGACCTCACGCAAAATTGCAAGATCCTGGTCTGGTCCCAAATTCAAAGTCACCTAAAAAAGAAAAGAAAAACAGACTAAGAAAAACAGAGCTGTACACAATACAATTTGGAGAGTATTATGATGAGTGTATGAGGGAGAGAACTCTAAAGGAGACTCTTTGCAGCTAGCAAAGAATTTGTGTAAGTTAGTAGCACTTTGACAATGCACATCACCAATGGGAAGGTGCTCCAGAACCAAAAATAAAGAACAAAGCTTTCATAACATGGTGTTATATGACTGGCAAAGAAGAAATCTGGATAGCAGATAATCAAGTTTGCCCCTAGCCTGTTGACTCCTTTCTAATTCCTGTGTTATTTAGAGACACACAAAAAGAGGCAAGTTAAAATATTTATCAAATAACTTGTATCTAGTTATAAGTACCTCACCTGATATGATGACATTTTATCCTGTTTTGCTACTAAAACTAGAGGTGGTCCAACTGCTGTGGCTGACCTGCTGCATCCTGAACTGCACCCGATTCAAGAGCAGCTCAAGTACAACGCCTTGTTTCAGGCAGTGACATATGGCCTGTACTGAGCTGAACAAAGGCTGCTGGATAATCAGAATTCCTGATGGCAAGCTGGCCAGGGTTGACATTTCCTGTCACCCTGGAACTGGATAGCATGCCAGCCCAGTCACTTTCAAGGGCACAGGCTTGGAAACTACTCTCAGCCCCTCTATTTTCTTGATCTGCCAGAGTTTCTTACAGTTATCGTTGCAGTTCATGGTCAAAGATTTGAATAGGCAAATCTGTAGTCATTTTGATCTCAAGTGATGAGAAGAATTTAACAATCAATCTGGAGAATTCTAGCAAGTATTTTGTTCCCCTGCCCTCTTGTGGTTAACAGTGTAATGAAACTGAAAATGCAATTATAAGCACACAGACAGATATAAAACATACAGGTCTGTAGTAAGGTATCATAGGCAATTTCTCCCCTTTCACATATGCTGTTTAATCCTTAAAGAAAAAAGTTTAAAAACCCACAGACCAACAAACAATATATATAAAAAACCAAGGCCTTTAGTCAAGATAAATGCATTAGTCCAAGTAAAATGAACTATGCACCAAAAGTACAGGAAAAAAAGCAAATCAGCTCTGCCAGACTCCTGAAAGAGAGTCTACACTATGCCTGGATCATGCTCTCAAGCATATGTGAGGCAAGTATCTCATCCTAAACTCCAACCCCATCAAGGCTGTGGCTTCCCTTCCAAGCTGTTGATGTTCATCTGCATAGAAGCTACTACAGAGTACACAGCTTCAACTTCCAGCCATTGCTTCTGCAGTGAGTTTTGCAGAGTTACAAATGACATATTAACAAAGTAATAAATAGAATAGAATAAATAGAAGATTCACAATACCTTAGTCAACGATCTACCTCTTACTGGATCAAAACCAAATGCTATGGCTCCCAGAAAGAAAACAAATCATTTCCTTTGCAGGATAAACTTCTGCATCAAACTACTGTACTGCCTTGCAATTTTGATACAGCAAAGTGAGCTACAGATATCACATAAGAACTTTCAGAGTGGAAACAAAAAATACACAGCTTGTCAGGACAGTTTCTGGCAAGGTCAATGCCTGACTGACTAAGAAAGACATCTTTTTTGCTTTGCAAAATACTTAAGAGGCAAGTTTTGTCAAATATTGATAGCTAAAGGAGTACTTAGGAAACAAATTATTTCCTTAACTCTAGGGAAATAGTGCATTTAAATACTGAGAATACAGCTATATAGGGTAAGCCCATAATAGTCTCCCTCAGACATGCTTAGCTGCTACCTTATAAATCTGCTTCTCTACATCTTTCAATTTCTGCTGAAGCTGTTTAATGTCATTCTTGAAGCCTTCTACTTCCATATTATGACGTTTTTCCATGGCCCCACATCGCTGAGTCATCACCTTCAGGCGCTTCCCCATCTTTTCTGAGCGTTCCTATGGAGATGAAAACTCAATATGGGATACAAAATAAAGGCTGAAGATCATCACATAGCTAGCAGATGATTACAGACTAATTACCTTAAAGAGTTCTTTGCCAGCATCTCGCTCCTCACGAATCCTAGCCAGCTCGCCTTCCAGAGTGACACACTGCTCTCTATACATGTTTGATAGGTGTTGTTCTTGCATGAGCTTTTCTTGCAGTGACTAGGACATAGGAGGAACAGAAAGATGAACTCAAAGAATCAACTCTGTGCTTACAAAATCTCCCCTGCTCTGGAAAAGCACATGTGATAAAATTGGCAATATGACAGGCAAATAAAAATTAACAACTGGAGGTACAGCTAATGAAATAAGTAGTTGTGGACAATATTCTAACATCACTTCCATTATCAAAACCTTTTAATTAAGTTACCAGTTCTGTATGATTGCTCATCATCAGTTCAGAATTCTCTCCTCCTTCCCTTAAAAACAATATTCAACTAATGCTGTAACTCCCCTTTTCACAGCTGCTTGCCCAGGTACTGCATTTCTGAAGCATCTGCATTAACTGGTAGACGAAAACAATTCCCTATTGCCTGTTTATTTTCCATTTCCTTACTGCCCATTTACCCACTTCAGATCTCCTAGCTTCTCACTGGAAGTATAGTAGGAGTAAAATCCTGACTACTGTAGAAGAGCTGGAGGACATCAATGGAAAGGGCTCCTTCTCCCCTGACAGCAGCAAGGAAGATTCAGACACAGAATTGTAAGTCCATTAGCTCAGAGCACTAGCACTAACAGCCATGTGCAACCCACAGGTTAAAAACTGTTGGCCGCACATACAAAGTGACTAACAGAACTAGGGATTGTTCTGGGCATGGAAGAAACTGACAGTGATACGCTACCATAAATCCTAACTATACATTTTATCTGAAATTTGCAAGCAATGCTGATTTTGAAGCAGGAGAGGTTTCGTTTCAGATTAGTGCCAAAAGCAACCTAACTTATGGCAAGTCAGTACAGCTTTGAAACAGCTACTAGCTACTGTCTATTGAGCCAAAGCCCAGATGCTTGCAATTTTCTAGTCAAAAACTGTTAAAAGAGCCTCTACCTAGGGCAGAAAAAACCTCTACCTTTATTTCTCTGCTGTGGTGTTTTGAAGCTCCATCATCTGCTTGAAGCATTTTCTTGGGACCTCTCTGTTTCTTTTTTATTGATTCACTGCTGAAAACAAGATGATCCAGATCTTTGCCAAGTTGCCTCAACAGATAGTCCTTCTCTGCCATCCATGCTTTCTCATTGGTTCTGGCAGCAAAATTGAGCTGAAGAAAGTCACGGGTGCTCTCATATAGGAGATTTTGGGTCTTTTGGAGCCTGCAAAAAGGGATCCCAGTGGAGTTAATTAACTTCTTTCCTAGTTCCTACCTTAATTTCCCCAGTTACCACTGCAAGTTGGAAGAAGCATAAAAGAAAGAGATAGGTGCTCTACTAGTGAGTTTAGCTCTTCTAATCTAATGAAAAAAGTGCTATTTTTCCTGTGTGAAATATGATTTTTAATATGCAGATTACTCCACTCATCATTTTCCACACACACCACCAGATGACTGCATAATTAGCTTTTCCGCCTGCTGCAGGAAGCAACACACAAAGTCATAACATCTACTGTTCCATCTCTCTCATCTCAGGACTACATAGTGGTCATTCTCTCACACTCACTTCTCTGTCATAACTTTGATCTTCTCCTGGTCCCTCTGATGCTGGACCTCGGCTTCCTCCATGTGAATCTGCCTGTCCTCGAGTAATGCCTCAATCTGTTCCTTGGATAATCGTGTCTGTTCTTCTATCTGAGCTTGCAAGGCCTGCACCTGAATAAGCACAGGAAGACATTACTGAACGAGACCTCACACCAACTCTGCTCCTGTCCTTGCAAGTCTCTAGATCTCAAGATTCAGATCAAAGACTCTACTCAGTAACACCTTTGGCAGTTCTAATTTCCCAAGCTTTTCTTTTATTTTTGTTTTAATGCTAAGTATTTCAAACAACTAATACATTTTTAAAAAAATCATGTTATAGGCAAGAGAGGCATACCATAAGCAGCAACAAGAGATTGAAGATATTAGAAAGATTTATGCACATGACCAAATTACATGTGACAAATCCTGTGAAATACGCAGAGACTTTTCTGTCCCTCTGCCAACATCTTCCAATGAAAACGTGATATAAAAATACCTAAATTCTAGAAAGGCAGCAAGTCCACATATCTTGAAAAAAAGAAATTACTCAACCAGAATTAATTACTAAATGTAAACAAGATAATGAGTGAAGGAGAGGGATGCAAAGAATCCTGATCTAGGGCACATAGTTAGAGCGATAAACCAGAGCAAGTAATTGAAAAATGTGCATCTGGTCTTTGTGTAAGAAACTATCTGGAAAAAAAACGTGGTGTGTATTTAGATTGCTTATTTTTATGTCTATTTTGAATGACGCTTTTGTTCCAGAATAAATGTTGTTAGACAGCTAACTGGCCATTAAGTCAGTCACCACCAGCCCTGAACAAATAATATTAATAACAACAAGAACAACCACCACCACCAATATCTGCTGTACAAGTTGGTCCTTTATTTGCTTTTCTTGATTCATCCTTTCTCCTTCTTTATATACAGCTTCTGGTATCTTCTCCAGTTCATGATGCTGCACATTTTATCTTTCATACTGCCATGCTGCATATACCCAATCCTTCACTGAAGTCTAGCAAGGGGAACATTTCATTGTACAAGTGCATCCTGTTGGGGCTGCCTAATACTGTCTCAGACACATTGCTTTTACCAGACTTCCACAAAACACCCAACCCTACAGATCTTCAGTAGGTTTAATGCAAAGTCATGGCCACTATCAAATTACAGGAGATAACGTCAATTACATGTTTTTAAGGGCAAGATATTTCAGTTGACATTACTGCAACATCTGCTTACATAAAACTTCCAGAATCAGATCCACGTTCTTCACTCTACATTCACTGCATAAAAACAGCTAAGTAAACTGACAAAGTGTGAATCCATATAAGATGCAGGGATGGATAAAATTGGTGCATCTATATCTTATCTAAGCAGACAGCATACTTTTTTTATCATAATTTTTGGCAAGCCAGGTATTATGTTCATTGGTTAGCAAATGCTTTTACCTGTAGTAGAAGTGTTTGATTATCAGTGTGGTATCTCTCAGAACTTCCTGGTTTTTCTTCTTGTACTGTTGCTTTTGAAGCGCTCCTCTTAGTACCTACTGCAGAAATTTAACAAAAGCAGAAAAGGGTTTTCCAATCTACTTGCAGTACCTTTCCAAGCATCTTCTGGTGGGCCTATAGGAACAGGAAAAAGCTTGCCACTGCTACACTCACAAGGATGTCTAAGAGGGCTAGCTGAAAAGAATTTCACAACTTAGGGTGATCACATAACGTTATCCCAGTTTATCACATCCCAGGACTGAGGCAACCGACTAGTTTTCATGGCATATATAGAAAGAAAACTTGACACATTTTCTTAAATAAATGATGAATAGGCAGATGTCACAGCTGCACAAACATCAAGCCTTGAATGAGTTTTGAGCTTGTTGGCTAATTTCAGTCAATTTGGATGAGGCAATTCTTTCAAAGGAGAAAATTAGCATGGAGGAATACAAACACCCACTACTGTCTACAAGAAAGTCAGGCAGAACCTCACACCTTGGAATGGCTGTGGCAAAGGTGCCTGTCCAGTTCCAGACCCGCCACCCAAGGGTCATACCAGCCTCTTCCTTAGCTGATCAGATCATGGACACAAGGGTCAGCTAAGGTTATTTTAGAAGATTTTTGAAGGAAAGACAAGAGCCCTGATGTATATGTATGTACACATGGACATTTAGGGAACTTGATGGAGATTTACCAAAGCATTCACAGTAAGGAAACATTTCAGTATACTGGAGACAAGACAAAGAGAAACAAGTATCAAAAGCTGAGCTGATGTTAGCCAGCTTGGCATGGTACCTGGGCTAGAAGCATCATCTTGTTCACGTGACTCTGATGGCCTTTGTAGAACAGTAACCTATAGAAACAACATATCTGCACTGAATATCTGACTTCTCCAAAGCAATGGTCAAGAACAAATCTTAGAAAGTTAAAATGAGATATCCAAAAGAACAGCATTACCTTACTTCTACCACAAGACAAGGAAGACATTCACAAGTGTAATGTCCATGTTGAAAAGCTTCCTTTATCATGGCCGAGTTTTGCCATTTGTGCCTCTATTTTTTTCACCAAAACAAGTAGAAAGTAATTCTGCCTTTTCTGGTTTCATTAGGAAGAAAATCAGCAACCTCAGCAGGAAAAGGAGCATTTTGGGGACAAGGAGGAGAAGAGGAAGGTGACGATGATGTTATTTCCTTCTTTCATACTTCTTGTCTCAGCAAGACAGAGAAACATGAAGCTTCATTTATCAGCACATTAATTTAAGATACTGAACAAGCCTGGGATAAAAGTTAAGTGATAAGAATATTCAAACAACTCAACTGTTGAACTGAAACTCACTTAAAAAAAAAAAGGAGACCATGGGGGAGGACATTATAAACTTAATCCTTATCTTTAGGTCAATACTACATAGTAGGCCTAATTTTAGAACTATCCTAAACCAGGGAATTTTAAATCTTCTTCAAGATTTTTGAAGTGCTTGAGCAGTGCAGAGCAACTGTGAAAAATGCAACATATTTCAGCCTTTTTCTGCACCTTACTCCAAGATAAATTCTATATTCCCATCACAGACTCTGTGTCCAAACTATTCATGATGTTCTTAAGTAGGTTCAGCTATACTGCCCTTCACATGCACTGCCATTAAATCAATTTAACCCTAATTCTGAAATACATGATACAATATTGCCTAGAGGGGATGGCTCTTCTGCCTGGGAAACTGCTGCAGCAACAGACACTTTCTTCTTGACTGAGGCTCTCAAAGAGGCACTCTGAGATAGCTGGTCTTCAAACACTGCACTTGGTCACTTTCAGCACGTTTTTTCTTTTTGTGGTGTTCTTTCCATCTTCCCCATGACCATTTGCCAGATGACTTCAGACTCCCATCTGACATTTAGGAGGCGGACCTGGAGGTATGTCTCGAAGGTAGAAGGAGGCTGATGCTTAGAGGATGTACTTTCAGTGTGCTCCTTACTACTTACCTTTCGGAATTTATATTAAAACCTGATCTTGCTACAGATCCCTCCTGCTTTGGGCTCATTTAGCAACTTCTGACTTGTGGGACAGATGTGATCTGTGGTCACTCTGGGGTACAGATACTCATGTTACAATCCAAAGCAGAGTTCTACAGAAAAATGGCAACTTGCCTTGTGTGGAGGCTCCTTGTGAAAATACGTAACTTCTTCACCTGCTCCCACTAAACCCAGAAGATGCTGAATTTTTTTCCTGTCCTCCAATTCCCTGGAATTCAAAGAAAGACATTAGCACCCCCCCTTTTTTTTTTTTTTAAATACATCAAGACAGTACTTGTTAATGCTTGCAAGTTTTCTAAACTGTTGCAGTTCTTGAGAATATTGCTTTAAAAACAACCTCCCTAACACATTACTGATATTGCCAATATAATAAGAACACCACCAATTCTGCCTGGATTGGAGAATCTCTTTTCAGACAGGACAATACTACATGGGCTGATACAACAATACCAAATGGTGGTAAAGAATTTGCATTACCAAGTTATGAACTGCCAAAATACTTTCAGATTTTAAGTGTCCATTGTTTTGAAGGCAAACTACTTTAAGGCCTTTGTCAGACTTCTCAACACACTCTTGAGAAATGCCAAAGCACAGCAACACACATTTTGACCTAAGTTCTTAAATCTTTAACAGAAAACTTTATACTATCACTCACAAATATTCTGAAGAAGGTTGGGAACTCCTTTGCCACTGGCAGCTAGTCTGGTACAAGTGGTTATATTACAGTTCACCAACTAAAAGGCATTAAAAATGAGTGGCTACCATCATGATCTCAGAGTGATGGAAAGCTCTTTGCTTTGGTCTATATTTTCAACTTGAGCTTAAGTATTTTTAGGGCTGAGGAACTTTTGCCAGGCAGGTGAAAGGTCTGCATCTGGGTTTTGCGTGGGTAGCAGAGGGTTACAGGGGTGGCTTCTGTAAGAAGCTGCTAGAAGCTTCCCCCATGTCCAACAGAGACAGTGTCAGCCAGCTCCAAGATGAACCTGGCAGTGGCCAAGGCCAAGCTTATCAGTGATGGTGACAGCACCTCTGGGATATTTAAGAAGGACAGTGGGGGGGGGGGTAAAAACTTGTTACACAGTAGCAGGAGAGTATGAAAGAAACAGTCCTGCAGACGCCAAGGTCAGTGAAGAAGGAGATGCCCAAGCAACTATGAAGTGATTGCCCTGCAGACAGTGGTGAAAATCCTGGTGAGGCAGGCTGTCCCCCTGCAGCCCATGCCACAGGTGGATGACTGAAGGAGGCTGTGACCCCATGGAGAGTCCACACTGGAGCAGGTTTGCTGGCAGGACCTGTGATCCATGAGGGACCCACACCAGAGCCTGGTCTGAAGGACTGCACCCTGTAGAAGGGAACCATGCTGGAGCACCCAACTGACCGTAGCACCCATTCCCTGTCCCCCTGTGCTGCTCAGGGGAGGAAGTAGAAAAATCAGGAGTGAAGTCAAGCTTGGAAAGAAGATGGGGATTTTATGATTTGGGTTTATTTCCCATTATCCTACTCTGATCTCATAGCATGATTTGGCTTGGAAGAGACCTTAGAGATTATCTAGTTCCAACCCCCCTGCCATGGGCAGGGACACACTAGACCAGGTTGATCAGAGCCCCCTCCAACCTGGCTGTGAACACTTCCAGGGATGAGGCATCCACAACTTCTCTGGGCAGCCTGTTCCAGTGCCTCACCACCCTCACAGTGAACAATTTTCTGCTAGTGTTTAATCTAAACTTAGCCTCCTTAAGTTTAAAGGCATCACCCCTTGTCCTGTCACTACATGGTCCTGTAAAAAGTCCCTCTCCAGCTCTCCTACAGGCCCTTTAAGTGCTGGAAAATGCTATAAGGGTTCCCTGGAGCCTTCTCTTCTGCTGGCTGAACAGCCCTTACTCTCTCAGACTGTCTTCCAGTCCTGGGATCACTTAATTGGTAATAATTTCCCCAAGTCAAGTCTCTTTTGTCCATGGCGGTAACTGCTGAGTGATCTCTCTCTGTCCTTGTCTTGGCCCATGAGCCTTTCATTATATTTTCTCTCTCCTGTCCAGGGAAGGGGTTGAGTGATTAAGAGTTTTGCTGGATACCTGGCATGCAGCCAAGGTCAACCCACCAGAGTCCTCTTCAATCAGAACTTCCACATTCAAATTGGTAACACACAATTAAAATCTGCACCTATGTTAGACTTCTGCTCTTCCTTCTACTACCAGAACAGGAGGAATAATAAGTGGAAACATTTAGCATCCCAACAGAGCCCACCCCAAGAAGTGGGGCATAGTTGCTTCTCTGAAGACTCCAGATTTGGATGAGAACTAGCACACAATATATGCAATTGCTATTGCCAGTGACCCAGCACACCATCTAAGACAGCACACCTGATTTTCAGCCGGTCATTCTCCGAGTGAAGACGAAGGACATGTTCCCTCTCCTGGAAGAGGTAGACTTGCATATCACTCAAAGCCTTCTGCAACTTCGAAATCTCCTTTTCTAGCTCATGGACTTCCCATTGCAGCTTGTGCTAAGTGCAGAGAATGAGGTACTTGAAATGACACAGAGCATCAGGCAACACTTATGAACTTCAAACTGCCAGTGCACTGAGCATATAACTGGTATAGAACAACAGCCAGCTCAAGTGAATTATGTTATTCTCCTATAATATTTGACCAGATGAGGGCAGTATTGGAAAAATTATTTAAAAATGTTTCAGCAGAGAATTCAGAGCCTGGAGAGTCACTGTCTCTACACAACAGTTAAATAAGGCCTCAGTTGGGGTCTCCAGTTTCCAGTGGTTGCACTTCCACACTGGCAGTCAGAGCAGCACAGGTATGGGGAGCGCGACATCAACAAAATTCTAGAGAAGTCTCTGCAGTAGCACTTACCTTTAAAATAAACTACTGAAGAATAACCATTAAAATATTCATATGGTTTAGTGGTGAGAAATCTGGCTAGTTACTAAATTCTATTAATGATTTTCTACCTAGTGTGGAAAAATAACAAACCTTTAAAAAAACCATTTCCATATGAAAGAAGGAACTATTTTAGAACTTGCCACTCTTTTCCCCCATATGACAGTAACCTGCACTGCACATATTTCCCCAAGGATTTTCAGGTTGCTTCAAGTATGGCCAGTATTTGAGGAGACACCTTAGTCACCTTAGAAGTTATGATTCTATTCCCAAAGGACCATCTGCAATTACAAAGATGACTGCTAGACAGATACAAGCTATAAGGTGCAGCAGAGCACTGAATATCTTAACAGATATTCTGTAGAACTTCTTCCTCTTAAAAGGCAGATTTATAGGTTTTGGAGTTTATTACAAATTCTCATTTATTTGCTGTGTAGTTTACTGCTTAACAGCTTATGACCAAGCTTATGAATCCCACTGTGGTAAATATGGATTATATCCATATCTCAAAGCCCATTAACTTTGGGCAAAAGAGCACTGCTTCTTCACTGAGAAAAAAGGGAAAGATACTGGACAACATGAAGAACGAGCATCTAAATTCAGGCCTTAATATAAAAAACAGAAGGAAAACCCCCCCTGTGATTTAGAAGAATATCCTACAGGCATATTTCAGTTTGCTTTGACAGAGGATTTTACAATCCAACCCCACAGTCAAAATCTACTTCTTTCCTCACAGCTCAGTTCTACCACCTCTTAAGACATCTATGCTGAGTTTTCAAGTGAGGAAAAATACTAAGTTTGTGTAAGGATACGTAGTCCATCATTGTTCAAAAGTTTGTTCCCTAACCTGATCATCATATGTTTCCTTGTATCTCTCCAGCCTTTTTACCAAATCCTCCTGTTCCTCATCAAAGTCAGCAATCTTCTTGTGGTAGTATTCCAGCAGCTCCCGGGAGGGATGGAGATGGGCCAAGCGCTCACTGATGGAAGGGAGAGGAGTAAAGTCCTCCTGATTTGGAGACTGGGGATCAGCATACCTGGATGAGACATGGGGGGTTACCAGCCTGGACAGAAACGGAGTAAGCTTCAGACAAGAAAATTCAAACACTTTTTAAAATAGCAAAGCAGATTTTACATTTTCACACGGATTCAATTTAAAACACAGATTAGCTTGACTGTGCTCTGGGTATAACAGGTCACCATACTTCAGAGAACCAAAACCTTTGAAACAGAATGGCTTGCAGGTTTATTACACTGTAGAGAAGCAGCCAACTGATGGAATAAGGAGGAAAAAAAGGCTGTGGAAGCAAAGTCTCATAGGTCATTTAGGGAGGGTGAATGTGAAAGGAAGAGGAAGAAAGAACAGAAGGAGAGAACACAGGGGACAAAAAGTTCATTGTTGTGCAATTAGAAGCCACTGCAAAATGAGCAAGAAAACATAATCTGTGACAGTCACTATCTGATACCCAGACAGAAAAACAATTTCTAGAGGCAGACCATTGAATAAAGACAATAATTTAGGCTAGCTGATGGATCAGCCACTATAACTTAAGGTGTAGGTCTAGGACTCTGCGTGCTTTCCTTTCTGGTGTACTTGATATTCTTATCCACAAAGCTTGTCCACCTTTGACAGTGATATAGAAGCTGCCAAGTTCTTGAAACTTATGTTGAAGTGCTAGATGGAAACCAAGTCAATATTATGCAAATTAAATTAAGGATATGTATAATTACATACTGTATTTTCTTATAAACAATATTTTCCTCCATTCATTTAATCTGCTCAAACAAGCACCACATTTGCAAGTAGATCTGCAATCTTCACAGTTACCTTGGAAAGCATTCTTTTCATTATTTATGTTGATCCAAAAAACTGTTTTTTAAAAGACACCGCGAGTAAGAAAAGCAAGAAGCCTCTTCAGCAAAGATTTGCTTAACGGGAACACAGTGCAGAATCTGATCTTGGCGCTGGTGCCGGAATTTTGATGATAAAGCAGTTTGATGGATGGCACAGAGGCAGTGGTGACCTTTATGAAGCCACTCACCGAAGCTGCTTAGCTCAGAAACCCAATGCACATCCACGAACACGTGCCAAGTTCCTCAACTCCCGGCACTGCAGGAAAGCATTAAACACGCAAAAGTACGAGCATTTCATGTAGGAAGTTGCTGCAGGGCCAGAGATGCCTTAAACAACACACTTGGAAAAATAAGTAACACCAGGAGGAAAGGCGTAACCCAGGCACAAGGTGAGCAGCAGAAGTAGGAAGGAGTAGGGACAAGACGCACAGCAGGCCCAGGAGCAGGCCCAGAGGTGCAGGAGGGGAAGGGCTCTGGGATCAGCACCCCACGCACTCACTACCTTGGGCGGCGCGGGGTCCCCGCCGCGCTCATCGCGGCCCCGCGGGTGGGGGACAGCAGAGCTTCGGGCGCTGCGGGAGGGGAGCGCCCGGCAGGAATCCCGCTGGGGAAGCCCCGGGAAGGGGGTGCCGGGATGGGATTCCCGGGATGGGATTCCCGGGATGGGATATCCGGGATGGGGGTCCCGCCGCCGCCCTCACGGCCCCAACGGCCCCACAACGGCCGCGGCTCAAACCGCGCGGCGCCACGCCCCGCGGGCCAATCACAGACCGCCTTCCATGCGGCGCCGGCCGCCTGAGCCAATCAGCGCCCGCGACACAGGCGTGGGGGGCGGGGCCCCCGCGCGGGCGCCGCCGGGAGTTGTGGTCCGCGGGCGGCCATGGCGGGTGCGTGAGGGAGGGGGCGCGGGGCCTGCGCTCGGTAAGCCGGGCTTTGTGGTGGCGGCGCTCAGGGCTGGGCGCCACAGGAATGCAGCCTGGCAGCGGGGGACTCGTTTTATCGCCGGCAGCAAAAAACCGCCGCCCCGACGCCCGTTTTTTGTTTGAAAACGAAAGGCGTTGCGAAGAAGCCACAAGAAGTCACAAGTTCAAATTCTGGCTGGATTGAACGTATTCTTCAGATCATCTCGATGCCATTTAGCTTCTCCATCCTGCTCAGGTATACCCAGCAGTACTTGGTAATAGTTTTACCATTTATGCAACACGTGATCTCCTAATTCACTAAGTGTGGTGGAAAAAAACCCCCAAACCTGCGCAGTAATAAGCCAGGTTTTTTTTTTCCTTAACACTTTGTTTAGAGAAATGGACTTTCTATATGACAAAAAAGAAAAACAAAAGAGAAATAAAAGAAAAGGCTTGCTTAACGAAACTATGAGGTTCTTCATCTCAGCCTACAACTTCCTCGTGAGGGGAAAAAGAGGCACCAGCACTGATGTCACAGTGGCAGGGCCCGAGGGAATGGCCTCAAGCTGTGTCAGAGGAGGTTTAGGTTAGATATCAGGAGAATGTTCTTCCCCCAGAGGGTGGGGCAGGGCACCAAGCCTGGCACAGTTCAAGAAGTGCCTGGACAATACTCTTGGACAGTTTACGTGACTCTGGTGGTGTCCTGTGCAGGGCCAGGAGTGGGACTCGATGATCCTTGTGGGTCCCTTCCAACTCAGCATATCCTGTGATTCTTGTTCTCATGAAATAGAGGACAGTAGACATTTTTTTTTTAATTCTTTTTTTGGCAAAGCTGTACAGAAAGAATGCTATTAGGTATTTGGACTTGGCAAGATGCTTGTTTGTCCCTTCCAGCTCAGGACATTCAATGATTCCCCTTAGTGCTCTCTCCACTGCTCATGAAGCAGTTGAATACGTTGTACAAGGGGCTGAAGTCATAAATACTCCCAGATAACCAAGAAGAATAAGACTGACAGAGGGTACACAGCTGCCAGTGTGGAGACCAGTGTTTTGGATGCCCACAGACCCTAAATTGGAGCAGGTAATGGAGAAAAGAGTAAAATTCTGTTTCAAGAAGGGTATCTTGCAGAACTGATGCGATGGAAAAAAATGCCCCCTCTGGTTATTTGGGATATTTAGCTTTCTGCTGTTGGGAAAACCTGCACAATTCCCAGCATTGCTTTCCAGGGCCCTCCACTAACCCAAACATGTTAACACGAAACCGACAGTCTGCAGGGAAATCAGCAAAAGACTGGTTCTCAAAACAAAGCTTTGGAGCACGGAGACTTTTTTCCCTCTGATATTCCCAGCTAAATCATTGCTTATCTTCAAACTGGAAAGGCTGTTGATTCTGCTGTTGGGAATGGAATACACATGTATTTCCTCAAAGGGCTCTGGTACAGCTGATCTGATCAGAAGAGACACAACCAAATAATAAAAGAAAGAAAGAAAGGAAACAAAAATGGAAGGAGTTTGTAGAAATTTTGTTTGAAGGAAAAAAACGTAGGAAAAAAATATATAATTTCTGGATACTGGCAAGGAAACATCTGCATTCCACATGCAGAAGAAAAGTACCAACCAACCCTGTCAGGAACCCCCTGCAAAACGCAAGAATACTTCGGAACAGCACAACAACCTCCTTTTTGCTCGATGTTTTATAAAGGCAGCTTGCTCTTACCTGTGACCTTTGTCACAGTTAACCACTTGCAGTGGAGACACGTGCTTCCCGCATGTGAGATGGGGGTGACACCTCTTTAATGTGGCAGGTTTGAATTGAATAATCGGAGAATAAAGATTGGGAGGGACCGGCCTGCTGGGGGGGCGTGGCCTTTTGGGGGGCGTGGCCTTGGGGGGCGTGGCCTGTTTTGGGGGCGTGGCCCCGCCGCTCCCGTGACATCCGCACCAGACAATGGGCGACGCGGCCCCCCGCCGCACCGGAAGTGAATGTCTCGGGTTTCCTCGCACATTCCTCCGCGGCGGAAGCGGCGCCGGCCCCGCCCTCTCGGCGCTCCCGGTCCCGCCCCGCCCCGTGCCGTGCCCCGAGGGGCGGCGGGCCGGACGGGCCCGCGCTGGGAGCTGCCGAGGGCGGCGGGCGCGGGAGCCGCCTCGCCACGGGAAGGGTTGGCGGCGGCGGGACTACTTTTTGGGTCGGAGGGCAACGCGGTTGGGAGTTCCGGGGGAGGGCTGGGGTGAGCGGCGTCACTTCCGGCGGGCCGGGCGGCGAGGAGCGGGGCCGGGGGGGAGCGGC
>JAWWEU010000040.1:67457446-67490437 GCA_035583155.1 Acropternis orthonyx | reverse complement strand
CCCCGACCGCCCCCGCCCCGCCTCGCCCTGCGCTCCCGCCGCCGCCCGCGCCCCCCTCCCGCCGCGGCCATGGCGGGGGGCGCCGGGCCGCGCTACGCGGCCGAGTTCGTGCCGCCGCCCGAGTGCCCCGTGTTCGAGCCCAGCTGGGAGGAGTTCAGCGACCCGCTCGGCTTCATCGGGCGCATCCGCGGCCTGGCCGAGAAAACCGGCATCTGCAAGATCCGGCCGCCCAAGGTACCGCGGGGCCCGGGCCGGGGGCGCCGAGCGGCCTGCGGGGTCTCCGAGCTCGGGGCGGCGCTGTGGGGGCTGCTCTGGGGCGGGCGAGCGGCGAGCGGTGCGCGGCCCTGCCCGGGGCTGCGCGCTCCCTTCGCCTCGGAACGAGCCCCGCAGCCGAGTTGTGAAAGCTGCCAAGGCTTCCTGGGTGAAACTGGGCCTTGGCTCCGGGAGGGGAAGGAGCGAGAAGGGACGGGGTTTGCTTTTAATGGGTTATTGTTTATAAGCATAATCTTTAAACTGTTACGAGGAGTGCGGCCAGCCTGTTTGTGCGGGGGAATTGTGTTTATTCGTAGCTGTTTGGAAGGCAGAGTCTTAATCGCTCCGATGAGTCGGTCATTACTTCGCGATCCCTTGCCCAGTGACCTGGCAAAACCATCTCGGCGAGAACGTCAGGCAGTTTGGCAGAGGGCAGCTGGGTCCCTAAATTACCAAAGTACAAATAAACTTTAGGCATGGCTGTTAAGTAAAAGGCTTGAAAACACCGAGAGAGGTAAAAACCTGAAAAAGCGTGAACAACCTGGGTAAGGGCGTTGCTGATTGGATTTCATGATCTTTCCTCTCCTGAGCTGTTTTGGTTCCCGGCATCTGTTTAGTTGGTTTAATGACACGGTAAAAACTTGACCTCCGCGCGGCTGCCCTTTCTAAAATAAGCAGAATGGCTCAGGTTAAGGGGCCCCAAGAAACCGATCCAGGTCCTGTCCATTGAAAATAACTAGAAGTTTCCTGGGCCGTTGGATGTGTTTGTGTTTCTCCACCATTGCTGAGCTCTTTGCAATAAGGACTAAATCAGGCAATTCATGCTAACCTTGCTGATTTATTACCCTTTTCCATTATTGAAAGTTGTAAATATTTTAGCGTTGGACTTGAGGCCTTTATAGGCTGCAGCAGGGCAAATAATAAATATTTAGTGTGGCTTGTCCACCAGGCATGGGGTATCCTTACTCTCTTGTATTTGCTGCCAAGTAGATAATCTACTGTAACTGCAGCTTCAATTAAAAGTTCTAAAAACCTGAAGTGCTTGTTCTGATGTTGTAACACATTTTTGAGAGATGGGCCTGGGAGGCAGTTGTGGTTGAACCGACAGCTGGTGGTGCTCAGAAAATCATTATTTAATGCTCCATTTCTCTTAAAAAATTGGGCTCCTGGCTGGTGGTCTTATCTTTATACATGAAAATGTTAGATGTGTTATAATGTGCTTTATTTAGTCTTTGTTGCTTTTGGCAGTGAGAATTTTTCAGTGTGTAAGCTATATGGAACTTTATTTTTAGAGTAAATAACCAACAAACTACAGGGTGTATCACTTACTTAAATTTAGCATGAGGCAATGCATACTGAAATGCTTTGAGCCTCATTTTCTTTCACATTTTTAATTCTGTGAGGATCTTTTCCTCTAACTAAAATATTGTGGGAGGAACGGTATTGTATAAGCACAGGAATGTCTTAAAATTGGAAAATGATATCACCAGTTGTACTGAGAAACTCATTTGCTGTTAGAAGCTTGTTTACTCAGGCGGTATTGGGGGTCTTCTGGTTTTGTGCATATTTTTGAGAAGTTTCTGGAAGCAATAAAATGCCTCTCTGTCTCTGTTTAGGACTGGCAGCCTCCATTTGCATGTGAAGTACAAAGTTTTCGTTTCACTCCACGAATTCAGCGCCTGAATGAACTGGAGGTGAGCTTTTCCACTGTTGATACAATTTTTTGTTTGCCCTGAAAGCAGGAGGTCTCCCTGCTTGCGATTTGCATCATGGCAGGTTTCTGGATGGGGGGATACTTTAGAAACCATTAGACCACATCAATGTTTATACTTGGCAGTGGCAGGGTTCATATAAAATAACTCTCCATGGCTTTGAGAAAAGTCTGTTTTTTATTTTATTACCCAAAATAACCACAAGACTTTTTCACATTCAGCTGGAAATGTCTAAAAGGAATTCCAAATACCATGTGTGTAGTAAGAGCAGCCAGTGTCTAGCCTTCAGAGCTCCACAGGCAAGGATTTTTTTTCTCTTGAAATATTTACTGCTGTTCTGAAGCCTCTGGTTACCTCATACTGTCTTGATAATGCCTTTTAAGCCTTAAAATGAACTGATTTTTTTAATGGGCCAGTTATAGTTGGTTAATTCTATGATTTGAAAATCTGTGTGAGCTTTCTTGAAAGCAATATGAGTTGCATTCTGCCCTGGATTTTGCTTTTCTCCACAGTGTTTCTCAAAGCCTTGCTCTGTTCACATGCCAAAATGTCATGTATCGTTTGGCTTGTAAATGGGTCTCCTTATGGAAAGTGATTTGAGTACTCCAAAAATACTCAAGGGAGGAGGCCCCTCTGCATGGTTAAGGCATATATAAAAACTGTTTGTAACTCTCCCCCTCCCCACCAATGCATATTTTAAAAATTGCTCTTGTGTTTCTTTCTGGAATGCTGATTTTTTTCATAAGTTTGCTTTTTGGTTTCAAACCAAAAAACTGTTAGGTATGGGTTTGGTTTATAGGATCTTAAATGCAGAGAGAAAAGCATATACAATTTTTTGCTTGTGAAGATCTTTCTTTTTATCAGTGTTTCTATTTCCAGTGTTTTTTAACATGATTGAGAAATACCTGCATTGCTAAGTTGCACGTTGAAAATGTAAACATTATAAAAATGTACCTTGTTTTCTCTCAAAACTAAAGTTTTGTCACATTTGTTTTGGACATACATGATTGTCTGCCTTTATTGATTGCAGGCAATGACAAGAGTAAAGCTGGACTTCTTGGATCAGTTAGCAAAATTTTGGGAACTTCAAGGATCCAATTTAAAAATCCCTGTGGTGGAGAGAAAGATACTGGATCTCTATGGTCTGAGCAAGGTAAGTATTTGTAGGCCTTAGTCAGACAGGGACTTTATTTTTCATTCAAGCCCAAGAAGCCAACTAACAGGGAGGGCTTCTTTTTTAGCACTAATCTCATTAATGTAGAGATTAAATGAGTGGGGGAAAAGTAGAGCGAAATAACATTTATAATTTGAATGATTTTGGCAGACCTGTCATAGCATAGTTAAATCAGTTGCCTTTGGTTGGATTTTATACAGCAAATATTCATTACCTGGTGTAGCTTGAATGTCCTGATGTCAGCTGGCCTCTTGCTTTTTAGTTCTCCTTTTTCACATGTGGTGGAGCTGCAGGAGTTTGAGGTGTTCTTTGGGAAGGCAGCGCTGTGCTTGTGTGCAGTTCAGCTCTGACCTGGCAATTCTGTAATGAATTGTTATAATTGCTCCCTCCTCTCTCCCAGCAGAGGTTTTGTATAAACATGCATCTTTGAGAATTCATGATATCAGTTTCAGGAATAATTATTTTAATTTAAAAACAGACTTGGTTTAAGGCCGGCTGGAAATCTGTACTACTGTCGTTATGTTTGGTGTGTTGTCTTTCAAAGCTTGCATACACGTTAAGTATCTGTTGGAATTTGCTTTTGCGCTGGTAAAATATATGTGCCATTATAAACTTAACTGCTAAGGATGGCTTGCTAATATAAATAGGTGGATTTCTTCTTACAGGGTAAAGACTGAAGTTCTGGTAGTTCTAGTGCTTCTAGGTTAGAGCATCAGTTTCCATTCCCCATCAAGATTTTTTTGTCGTAAGTAAGTAAAAATGTAAAGATCTGAATAGGTTTTATTTTTAAAGAAAGGGAAGTCAAGTATTTTGTAAAGTCTGGAAGTGCTGATAAGGTGCAGAGAGAAGCTGATAAAATGCCTTTCAGTATTTTTTTTTTCTTGTCTACGGTGGTTTACTGGGAGATATGCAGAATATTGGGTTGTTGGGGAATATCTGGGTCACTGTTATGAGCTGGAACATTTTAGTTGGCTGCAGATTTGCAGGTTGAAGCTCATCTAGTTCGTTAGTGGCTTCTTTAGCTGTTGTTCATGCATAGATAATTTTAGAAAACAAATTGTTGTGGAAATTTTGAAGATAAGTTGAAATTTAGGACTGGTTTAATTTTGAAAGGCTTTTCTAGAACTGTTTTGTAAATGTGAGGAAAAGTAGTGAGCAATAATATTATTGTTTTATTTAGCTGTGTCTGATTATAGGAGGAACTAGAAGTAATTTTTCCTCAAAATAAAACTGTACATTTCACTGCAGTAACAAAATGTTTTTGCATTGAGGTTTCTGACAGTCTGTGAAGCATTAAGCATGAAATTTGGTCCTCATGTGTAAAGAAATGCAACAAAAAACTACACTGCTGTAGAAATTGTATTAGTCTTACAATAATATAAATGAAATTATAATCCAATGATGTTTTTAGCTACTTGCCAGTGAAACCCTAAAAGGAATGGAGGCAATGGAAACATTGCCAGTGTTTCTGAGGAAGCAACTCATATGCTGTTATGATCATTACTTGGAGGCATATGTTTTTCGTATGTAAGCAGTCTTAGTTCTGTATGTGAATTACTGGTCTCAAACCAATTAAGGTCAGGTGTAAAAACTGTGCTGAGTTAATTGGAAGGTAAATTCACTTTTCCCTCTTTTTATAGCCGTCTCTCTTCTATTCAGGGTTTTGTGAGAGTTTAACTGAAGTTCTGAGCTCCAACACTCTTTTCTGCCTTTTAGAATGAGCTTTTCTTCTGGGCACACTAGTGTTTTGCATCAGACTACAAGTCTGGTGAGAGTTAAATTTTCAGTTTGTTCTGATGGTAGGGTTTGTATTTTTTTCAACACATCATACATTTTAACTGTTGGACTCCTGTCTAGGACAGTATGCCATTTACGTTTACTAGGTAAATTGTTATGTTAAATGTATGAATTAATAGGAGTAAGTAAGTGCTTAGTTGTTAAAGTACTAGTCTTTCAGGAAACAAAAACTAACTTCAGGATTCTGTCACTTTTTCATAGAACCTTTTAGCATTTGTTTGGTTTAATTGACTCTTGGTTTATGCAAGTTGGTGAGAGCAGTTCAAAACCCTTAACTTTTTATTTATGTGTTTCAGATTGTAGCCAGCAAAGGAGGCTTTGAAGTAGTCACTAAAGAGAAGAAATGGTCCAAAGTGGCAAGTCGGCTTGGCTACCTTCCAGGAAAAGGCACAGGGTCATTACTCAAGTCTCATTATGAACGGATCTTATATCCCTATGAGCTCTTCCAGTCTGGAGTCAGCCTTATGGTGAGACTCTTGTCTTTCACAGTATAAAGAGGGGACCCAAGTAGCACACAGGGTGCTCTGTCACTGCACACAAACTGCATAGGCATAGGGTCTATGCTTTTAGGAGCTTAAGCTCTACAAACAAAGCTAGAACCACCCTCATATTTACCTGTGACAGAATAGTGCTAGAACTTAAAATGTGACCTTGTGTAGTTACTGTCTGGTTTCTTGATAGGACTGAAACCAACCCTGTTGGGAAGGAAAACAAGGCAAAAGATGATATGATTAATTGAAAAGGTGTCTTTTTCTCTTGATAAGCTGGTAGTTGAGATTCAGTTTCCTTATTTGAAGGGTGTGTGGATTAATGGGCCTCTTATGCAAATAGTGTGTGTAATGCTGTATGATTTCACTTGTCCTGTTTCCTAGCAAAGAGAATTATTCACAGGCCATGGAATGATTGGCACTGCCTGACCAATCAACACAGTGTCCTGTGCTCTGATCCTCTAGGGCATCCAAAAGCCTAACTTGGATCTCAAGGAAAAAGTGGAGGCTGAGGACCTGAGCTCAGATGCCCAGGCTTCCCCTAAGCAGGCTTCAAGAATGAACGTTGTGCTGAAGAGAACCAGGCGCGTCAAATCCCAGGTACCCTGTTAATCTGCTCCTGCAGACAGAGACCAGTGCAACAGCCTTGGACTGTGGGAGCCTGCTCAAAAGCACCACCAGGAAGCAGTCTTCACTTAGATAAAATCCAGAGAAGGTTGTCTTTCTGAGACCTGGTTTGATGCAATAGATGCACTGTTTTTATCAAAACTTTCAAAATCTGCTTTTTTTTTCCCTTAACAAGTGGCCTAAGTACCTTGGTAATGAATATATCTGTGAAAACTAAACAGGTAGAAAGCTGGTTGTGAATTGTGTTAAAGCTTCTGCTTGTGCAAAGTTCTAAAAAGTTTTAAAAAAAACTTTCTCAAGTGTGCCCTTTAGTTACACAATATGTGTAGATAAGTCTTTGTTGTTTGTGGAATTGCACGTGGGACTATCAAGCTGGGCAGACCATTTGCCTGAAGAAATGATACACATACGTGAGGAGATGATCAGTGCTGGCTGGAAGGATAGGATAGGATTTCCACAGTTTTGGTACTGAAAAGCAATTTCTTTTCTTCTGAATTACTGGTGTTACAGGAACTTGTGGTATTTTAGTAACTGATACTACATCCTGGGAGTAGCCCTTAGGAAATCTCAATTCAAACTGAATCACCACTAGTTTAAATGCTATCTCATTAGACACAGTTGTGGGGGCTTGTCCTGATTGCCCTGTTTAAAGCAGGCCTTCCCCTTTTGACAAAGAGATCCATTGCAGGCAGCATCCTAAGGCTCTTCACATGCGGTCTGGTGGCTCCCTGCTGGCTCATCAGCAGAGCATGGGCAAAAGCCCGATTTATATGCAACCAACTTCCTACTTGCTTCGTGCCATTCTACACTTAGTTTCAGCACCACAGAGTTTCTTTCAAATGCTCTTAAACTCCTTTTTTTTTTTTTCTTCCGAAGTGCATCTTTCATGTCACTGTTATATTTGAGTATCCTTTATAAACTCACACTTTCCTCTGATACCACAATTTAGATTGCATTGTCTTTTCTAGTCTGTTTTCTCAGCTTACTGAAGCTGACTTGATATTATTTATTGTAGCCGTATAACAACATATCACATAAGCAGTGCCAGGCTGTGGTCTTACCAGTTCTCTCAAATAAACTATTGTTAGTGGGTTATCCAGATAAACTGAGAACACTGTGTGAACCGCAGTGGTCATTTGCTGCGTGGAGTTCTTTTTTGGATTCTAATGAGTCTTACAGAAAAATGCCATTATGACCTTTTTCTCACACGCAATGTAGAAGTGTCACTGTGTTATTAAGATTCTGTGTGATCTTTTCTCCTGCTGATTTCAATAGAATAATGGTACTAGTCCTTCCTCCCTGTTGGAAGAATGATCCTGTGGTGAGCCTGGCACTGTATAGCTGCTTCATGTTGTGTAAAGGGGGCTGCATTTCGGAAATGAGAGATTATTTTATATGTGTAATCTGTAAAAAGTAAATTTATGCCTGTATTTTTAAATACTTTTTATTAGGCTTGTACCCAAGCTATCTTTTAGGCATTGCAGTTCTTAAAATGGCTGAAACAACCTGTCAGGAACAACTCAACCTACTTGCTTAGCCAGGAGAAGCAGTTTCTGGCCATGTTGAAAGCTGTGTATAACTATCATAAGTCATCCTTGGAACAGCATTTAGAGACAGGTTTTTTTTCCCTCGGTAGTCCCCAGTGGTAGAAGGTAAATATCTGAGAACACGGAGAAATTGTTCCAGATTTCAGTGCACCTTCTTATTGTAGACAGAACACTGTTTACTGTTTGAAGTGCATACCTGGAATTGTACCAGGGATTGTCTAAATAGTCTTCAGAGAACAGGGAATATGCAAGTAATGTAAAGACTGCTAAATAAATGTCATTCTGCTCTAGCTGAAACATCTGAATGATTTGTGTGCACTGTGCCAGGTAGTCCAGTGCTTGGGTAGTGAGCATGGATAACTGCACAGACCCCTACATCTCCATAGATCTTTTGCAAGTGCTAAAAGTACTTTCCAAAAATCCTCTGCATCTTCATGCAGATAACTTGCCTAAGAATGAATAATAAAGCATAAAGTTAGTAATCAGAAATTACTTAAATAAACATCCTTAGTAGTAGAAGGGGGTGTCAGACTTTAAATGAGCAAATTTTGGGATTTTTAAACAATGTGAAAAATGAAGGGAAATAGGGAATGGTTATTCTCCTGTGGAAAGGGTGGGTTGAGAATCTTTGAATACTACAATCAAATGTCAGTTGAAAACATTGTCTCTGAACAGGAAGAAAATAATTTTACGATAAGAGTTTCTGTTCAGAAAATAACGCTTTATTCTCTTTCTTTTTTTTTTCCTCTAAAGAAAGCTTTGGCAAATAAAAACCAGAGAAGGGCACCTGAATTCCTAAAAGCTTGTAAAGACAACGATAACAAAAAGTAAGATTACTTCAGATTAGGAAAACAGAATACCTTAAGGAAAGTTTAAATTTAGGAGAGTACTTTCTTAGAAAAGAGTAGTGTGTTTTCATAGATGATCTGTTAGGGTGTATTTTAACTGACAAGGGATTTGTCTAATGAGGTTACATCATGGTGATTTCTGGTAAAGAAATGCAGTACTGGAACAAAAAGTGCTGTCTTTTCAAAGGATATTAACTTAATGTCCAGAGGATTTTCTTAGCTTAAAATGAATTCTAAGCAGTATATCTGCTTTTTGGTTTCTGCTAGAAATTTGGTTGATTGCAGAACAACACAATAAAATAAGCTTCAGTTTCTTTAATTTGAAAGATTTCCTTCATGGGAATGGTTGTGAAACAAATGAGCTCTGGGAGATGCTGACAAATGCCCCAAACATGTAAATATTTTGGTTCTTGGTTGTAACTACTGTGATTTTGCACACTGGGGGCGAAGGAGTGGGGATGCAAATGATGCAAAGTTGATGAGGGTGGGACAACATAAGAAGATAGTGTGTGAATCCAATGTAATTGGATCGTGTTACTAGGATTGGCCCATATACAAGAAAAGCCCTTGGGTTCTACTTTCAGTTGAGAAGGTGAAAGAAACAGAAGTACGTCTGTATCCTTCAGGACAAAGAGAATATGGGAATAGAATCAGAATTTAGGCAAGTTCATTTCAGTTATGTGTACAAGATACAAAGCAAAAGTGAGTTGTGTTGTTAGCAGTGAGAAAATGGCAAGGAATGCACCATTGCCACTTCCATGTGCTCACAGTTTTGAGTTTGGTTTTCACACAGTCTTAAAGGACACTACCAAAAAAGTCCTCAGTGAGGCTTCTTATTACTTCTGTTATTCACACCTTAAACTATCAGTATCCTGGCAGTGTTCATGAGGTTACATAAGAATCTGATTTTTAAAAAAATTCCTATTTCAATGTGCAAACTGTTCTTTTTCAAAACTGTATAGCTTTTTCCACCTGAGCATGAATGGATTTCATTGACTTAAGCTTAGTGGAATTCAAATAAATAAATTTGGGCAATGGAGTTAGGAAAATATATTTAGGTAATGCATTTTTAAACAAAGCTGTAAATCTGAAGAGAGGTTGCTGCATGTTAATGATTTACTTCTAGGAAATACAATAGTAAAGTTACTTTTCATTTGTCATTGAGAAAACTGTCTTAGGTCGCAATAGGAGGAGAAGTTCTGGAGATTGTTCATAAATGTTGGTGAAATGATGGCTATGCTGAAAAATGTAGGTTAATTCTGTCAGGTTCTATTAGTTGAAAATGGTTCAGTTTTAATGAATTTCAAATGGAAAATGAGGGACTGAGAAGTCTCCAGGTGTGTTTCCTTACGGCTTGTCATGCAAAAAGTGAGGAATTTATGAGGAAACAATTTCCAGTTAGCGTGCAGGTTCACAGTGGGCTTACAAAGTTGGTAACATATATCTAAAGTGAAAACAATTTAATAGCAACATGTAAATGTTCAAAATTAGAGTATCAGCAATAATTAGTTTGGAAAAATGCCTGTTAGCAGCATACTGCATACACAGTTCAGTGGGAACAGGGACTCTAAATATCACTAAAAATTCCTTAGAGTAATAATGCTTAGGAAACGAAATCTCTTCAAATGTCTTCCGGAAGCAAGGAAAACAACTGATTTAGGCTGAATAAATGGAAATCAGATTTCTTTTATTACCTTTATTGCAAATGTATCTGAACTTATTTTAAACGTATTTTGGAAGGGTTGTTTTTGAGTACTGAAAACTGTGAAAGCACATCATCCTGAGGGATATGAGTGACATATCAAGCCATAAATTTCAAAAATAACTGAGGTATTATCATCAGGAAGTTACTTGAATAATAACCTTCTTAAAATTAGATACCCACCTTCAAAATTGATAGATTTGCTGAGATCTTTTAAGAAAGATCAGTGAATTTCAGGAGGAAGATTTTGAACAGTGAGAGCTTAATGGCCTTCTGTATCACGTCAGAAAGGGTTTTCAAAGTATAAGTAGGCAACGTAAATGAAAATGCCAAGGTGATTGTGTTGCAGATGAAAGCAGAATTTATTCTTTTTATTGTTAGGTTAGCTTGCAGTGTCGTGGGAAAATGAGGCAGCTCAGTAATGGGAAACAGGAAGAAGTTCAGCTGAGCAGAACACTTCAGGAAACAACACTGGCAGGGCCATGGAGTCGTCACCAAATGGGTCTTTTCACCTCTGATTTTGAGGCTGCAACATGAGTAGCTGTGATCTGAGTTGTACTCATAACATTTCATCACAAATAAACCCAGGAGCAGCCAAGCTCGAGGAAGTTGGTTGGAATTCATTAGTGTCATGTGGATGTTTCTACTCAAGGAAGCAGATAACAAAACCCTGTTCAAACAGTGTGTGTGTTAAAATCCAGGCACTTGACTAAATCATGGTGATTTTGGAAAATGTTGCTGTTGCATTCGTATTTTTTGTTAAATGTCAAACCTGGTTCTTTTATTTGCTGTATAGTTGCTTTTCTGTAGTTGGTCTGTAATACTAGATGGGAAATAATCTGGAAATTTGAGACAAAACTGCTGTATTTTATTCCATTTGCATATGCTCATTTGCTTTAGGAACAGAAAATCATGTCTTTTCATGCCTCTTGTTTCCTTTCTTTTGATGAGCAGATGTGGGAGAGTGGAATATAAACAAATTATGAAAAAACCTGGAGGGGAAATACTGGTGGTTTGTGCTGATGTGCTCTTGCTTTTATTTTTAGGCAGAGGCAGGAGAAGTGAGTAGGAACACTGAACTAAAAAAGCTGCAGATCTTTGGAGCTGGACCCAAGATGATGGGACTGGCATTGGGAGCAAAGGATAAAGAGGGTAATTAAATCTTGGACTCTTTGCTTTGTAGAATAGTGAGACTGTTAAATCTTTCTGAATTTCTCTAGAGACAGCATCAAGAAGTAAGCAAATCAAAACTTGAAAGAGAAAGCTGAGTGTTCTAGGGTTTCATTCATGAGAAAGATTTAAAGGGTGTTTCATATAACTTGGCAGAGTTTCAGCTCTTTATGTATTATATAGTAACAATAACAATTAAGCAGCTGTTCCATGAACTGACTGGAAGGGAAACAGGATTTGACAACACTGAAAGTGATCCTGCCAGCTAAGTGCACAAATTATGAGTGTAATTCACTCTGTTTCGTGAGGCAATTGGGATCACCTGTGAGGATAAGCAAAATAACGGTTTTCCTAATCCCATTGATTTTTAGATTGCCCAGGCATAACACGATGTTTTTACTTTCTTTGGACTGTCAGGTAGTTTCTGATCCAAAATGCAAAGTACCAGGCTAGGTATCTGTGGTGCTTTTGTGAGTTAAGTCTCTCTTGATGAGATATTGATAACATTTAACTTTATTTTAAGATGAGGTGACACGACGACGCAAGGGAACCAGATCAGAAGCGTTTGGAATGCAGATGAGGCAACGCAAAGGGACTCTTTCTGTCAACTTTGTAAGTTTGATTCCTTTGCAGTGATTTTTGATAAAAAGGTTTCAGTTGATGTACTAAAGTTTTGTTTTTTTTGTTTTTTTTTTTTTTTTTCTCTATAACAGCCCCAGCCATCCAAATAAATGCATCAATGCACACTGCAGCAGATAGTACTGCTATGGGAAGAAAGAATAGTTTTTTGATAAATAGTCTATGCTCTAGGTTTTTGTTTTAATCTTTTAGACAGGAAGGCTTTTGCAACGTGAAGCTTTTTGCTGATTGTACTTGTCCCATGCTTGAACACCTTCAGTAGTTAATTTTCTGTTTGAACTTCCCATTTGTAGAACAATTCTCTTCCTTAGAAGAAATTTTGAGGAGCTCCAGTACTTCAGGAGTTTGTTTTTAGTAATTCCACCTTATGTGTCTTTTCTGAGTTTAAACTAGTCATTATACAAGTCTATTCAAGAGAAACCCCTAAGGAGAAAAATAAAATGTTCAGTGGTCTGATGTTTGGCCATGGAAAAACAGTGGATTGTTGTTATTAATGTCTTTCATAGCACATGATTTTCTACTTCTAAAGTGTCATATTTAGCATGTGTACACAGCCATGAATGAACATGCATCCTTTCATGCTTTAGACTTTTCACTTATAATTCAGCTGTTCTTTTCTTTCTTACCCTGAGAACACTTTCAAGAGCTCATTTTTAAATTTCAATAATTTATATTACCATAGAAAGCCAAGGCAACCTAAGACTCTAGTAATCATATTTTTATGTGTGGAAATGCCACTTGAGAGGGGGGAAATGTGAGAGAAATTGGATATTTATAAACCAGATCATTGTGCTATTGCAGCTAAGTTAGAATTTGTGCAACTTTTGTTTAATTGTGCTACTGCTTCTGAGTATATCATGTTCTTAGGCCCCGAAAATTTTTTGACAATTTTAAGTATGCTTTAATTTTAAAATATTTTGTCTAGTCTCCTGTTTTTTTATGGAAAACTGTAATTTCATTTAATTTGTAAGAGAAACTGAAAATACTGTAGCAACAATTGTTGCTTTGGAACTGTTTTGGTGTAACTCTAATCTCTGTGCAATTCTGTGACTTAGTACTATTTGGTTCCACACCTTGTTTTATACCTGCATAAGAGATCTTCAAGAAAAGCCATCCAAAATGCATAGGTGATGCATTTGCCTTCTGTAACTTTGGTCTGAAAAATACTATGGGGCAGATTTGCTTATACTTCTGCATCATTTATTTATCTAATTGTAAAATTCTGACTGTGAAATCAATTTTATTTATGTGAATTGCTAACTGGGAGATAAAATACAGCTCTTTATGCCCTCCTTTCTCCTGATGCATATAGTTATACATCATCATAGTCTTACTCTGTTTTGTTACATGGCTAGGAGGCTTGTTTGTGGTTATTGCATAATCACAGATCTGCTTGTTGTGAATATCTATTTCAGTGCAGTTTTTGTGTTTGGCAAATCATAATTTATTCTAACATGGAGATTGTTTATGTTAATAGGAATTTGGAGAGAAGAAGGTATTATCAGTGATAGGTAGCCAGTGTATCATAGAAAAGCCTCCTCTTACAATCACCATTGTAATGCATTGTTAGTTTCGGGAAGAGAACCTGAAAATGCCTGCTAAGGTACCCTCCTGCCCTTCTCTATACTTGCAACAAAAGCAGCTGGTTTGGTGTTTTAGACAGACATGATACTCCATGAGGGTGAGTGTGTGGATTTTTTTTAAAAGGGGAGAACAATATGTCTGTTGATACAACTGCATTATTTTTTAAAATAGTTTCTTACGAAACCTGAGCAGTCTTCTTAGGAAGTATATTGTTGCATAGCTAAGACGCTGCATACTTAATTAGGCTAGTGTAACTAAAGATGGGGTTAACATCAAGTATTTAACACAACTGAGCCTTCTCAGCTGAAAGGCACATGTGTTTGACATCTGGATGAAATTAAAGCCCCTGAAAAACAATGCCACTACTTCTGGTGTTATTTTGAGCTTTGTGAGGGAAATACACATAGCCCAAGTTGCCGGTGACTGGGGGCAGTAGTGGCAGAATTTGGAGCAGGTGTCATTCATGAAGTTCATGCTGTTACTAAAAATTTATACTTAAGGTAATTTTTTTAAGCTGTGATAAAGTAGTACAGAGTTTTTCATTTCTGTTATGTTATAGGTCTTTGGTCTTAAATGTTTATGTTTAATTAAAGTCCTTTGGACAGTACAGGAAGCAACAGCAAAGAAAATTTGAAACCGTATCCATACGGTTTTGCCTCTGGTCCCAGTGACTGCCTTGAACAGATACCTGTGAAAATTGTTTGTTATTTTATTGGGATTAATACTTCTCTCTTATCATTTGGAGTTTTTATCCTTTGCTTTGGAGAAAGTAAAGAAGTTGTACTTTTACATGCAGTTTCCTTTCTTCCTCTTGGATTTTTAGGTTAAAGTCTGTAGGTTTGTGTGTTCTGTTACCTTTTTTTTTCATTGGACTGTTGCAAGTGATGATATAAATTTCTGAAATATTTTTTTGACATTTTCCTCAGCTGTGTACAATTTGCAAAGATTTAGTTTGAATTGTTTTCTATTATAAGAGGCCTGAAGGGAGGGAGTTCTGAAAACTGCAACATACTCTTTTGCCTTAGAATAACAAAAATGAGATTCTACTTGAGTTAGACAGAAAACAGTTTTCCAACTCAAGTGCATAGTTTCTTTGCAGCACCCAAAATCCCTGCCCCTCATGTATTGCTGCTTTGGGAAATTGCAGCATAATCATTCATTATCAATGCTTCTACAAAACCAGAGGAGACTGTGTTGATGCTCATATATCGGACTTTAGGATTACATCCTTTGTTCTTTAGTTCAAGGAAGGCAGCTTTTGGATGAGAGAAACTTTTTGTAACTTCTTTTTTTTTTTTTTTTTTTTTTTCCTCCACAGGTTGATCTCTATGTTTGCTTATTTTGTGGTAGAGGAAATAATGAGGACAAACTGCTGCTGTGTGACGGATGTGATGACAGCTATCACACTTTTTGCTTGATTCCTCCTCTACCTGATGTACCCAAGGGTGACTGGAGGTGTCCAAAGTGTGTTGCTGAGGTACAGTTCAAGAACTACTCAAGCTTTGTGTGTGTACCTGGAAAGATCAGAAGAACAGCAGTTCAGCTCAGTGCCAATCCATCCTTGTAGAAGACTTAGTTTATTTTGGAATTTTGTCAAGATGAGCCATTAATCTTGGTTGATGAGCCATAAGGAGAGAGAAACATTCCTTCTAGAGCTTGGGCATAACCTTTGTTTATTACATGGCTATGTGACAGCTAAAGCTTTGGCCTTGGTGTGTTAAGAGCTGAAACTTAATTTGATAATCTATTAGTGGGAAATTAGAGTGAGAAGTAGGGTTGTGATGGGTGTGTCAGCATAATGGTGAGACATTTTGTAAACTATGAAGTAACCAAAGTATGCAATTTGGGCATAACAGAGCTTTGATTGTTGGGAGGTCATTATAGCATTGTTCAGAATAGCTTGTAGCATAAAGTGAAAGAACTAATTTAAAATTTTGTAGCTATTTTAGATCTAGACTAGAAAAGTAACTGTTCAGGCTCTGAAAGTGGAAGCTATCTGAATTTCATTATTCAAAAAAGAAGACCTACCAAGTTCCAGGAGATGATGGAACAACAGCCTGAAGGCAGCAAACATCACTTGATTGGCTTGGGATTTGTCTTAATGAAACAAATGTTGCAAGCTCAGAGAATTGGTAGATGTAGGATTCGGAGGAAGAAGCAGCTTACTCTTCCTAAATCTGTAGTTATGAGCCTGGCTTTAACTTTTTTAGACCGTGCTTTTCCCAAGGGGGGGGTCAGTTGTGCACACATATGTATATGCCCATTTGCCCCCAGTTCCCCACATCCTTTTGTGTTGGCTTCTGTTGGGTTTCTTTATGGTGGTGAATGGGTAGTTGTGCGGCCATGTGATGAAGTGGATCAGCTTGCTGCTCTCACTGAGAGAGGAAGCTGTCACATGAACTCAGGCAAATGCTGTTGTGAGAGAGGTGGAAATTCATAGTTACAGGCAAGGGAGAAGATGCAGTTTTCCCTTTGGGCTGCTGCTCACAAAGTGGATTAAACTGCTTGTTCTCTTAAGAAAGAGAGCTGTAAAGAAGTATTAGCAAACTGCAGCAGTCTGCTATGGAGATAATTTAGAGAATGTGGTAGGAAATAGAGTGGCTGCAGTAGTTTAAGAGTGTGGAAACTAACAAGAAATTTTGCTGCTGCTAGTAACAACAGGGATACATAGTTACCAAGGAAAAATGTGCATGTACATACAAAACCTGGAAATATCAGGTGCCAAGCAAGTTGTTACTATCAAATGGTACAGAAAATACTTGAAAAATTCTGGAAATATATTGAAAGTAAGAGCAAGAAGGGGAAAAAACTATAGCTATCTTATGTAACGGTGAGTAAATAAATAGCAGCAGAAAGGTGTTTGAAGTGCTCAGTAGTGCTTTACGCCTCAGTTTTTACTTTAGATGTTAATTGTGCACAGATGCTTAATGTAATTTTAACGGCAGGGTGCTGGAACAGAAGCTGGGAAGAATAGGGTAGGAGCTCTTTATATGTATTTAGGTCAACATTGTTTGATGGCATTCACAGATGTAGATTCTCCATGTAAGAGATACTTTGAAACATGTTGGGCATAGTCTAAGGATAGTTCCTCTCGAAGAAAAAGAAACTATTGATAAATTCCTTCCTAGCCCTGTGTCTTTATGACTGAATAGCTGACAATCAGATAGTTTCACATCATCTTTGTGTTCAAATGTGTCTTGTGTATGTATAAACATTGTGTCAGTTCCAAAGGAGCTGAGAAAGACACACAAGAAATGGGTGAGGAGAAAACTGAAATGCACACTACCTATTTCTTGCACTCTCAGGATGAATGGGAATAGAACATTGGAAGACTTGGAGGTTTTCTGTCAGATGGGCCATGTCTGTTGCTGGCTGAGTTACACTGTTCTAATTTTCTTCTTCCTCTTTCCTCCTGGATATTTTCACAGTGCCAAATCTGTTGATGATTTGCTGACCTGATAATACTGAAATGCTTTGGGGGGGTTTGTTCCTGTGCAGTTACTCTGCAGGTGCTTGAATCCAGTGTGTCTAAGAAATGTCTTAGGGCTGCCTAAACATCTTGTGCACGTTCTTACTCTGTGGCTGGCAGCAGTAGATGATGAAGTGTAGTTTTGGACAGGAAAGCAGAAGTGTGCGGCATTGGGGTTTACAGTGTTAGATTAGCTTCTGTGCCATAAATTCTGTTCTGTTTCCCTTGTGGTGGGACTTCCTCAGCTGAGGAGAGCACTCAAAAGTGGGAGCTTATTATGTTTGGTAAGGACACTAGGGCTTTTTGCTAAAAACATAACTGTGTCATAGTCTGCTGCAGGGAACAATATTTTTATGTTCTGTCTCCTAGGAATGCAACAAACCCCGAGAGGCCTTTGGATTTGAACAAGCTGTCAGGGAATATACTCTCCAGAGCTTTGGTGAAATGGCTGATAACTTCAAGTCTGATTATTTCAACATGCCAGTCCATGTGAGTTTCAGCTTTTGTGGTGATTCCTTGTAAGGGAAAAAGAGGTTTCAGCTGATCCTCGGTTTTTGCTAAGGCATCTTAGCTTTGTTTAAAGAGGCACTGTAAGCTTCAGACATGTAAACAAATGATTTAGCTTTCTGGCATCTGGCCTCATTTCAACTTCATTTTACCCTTTTCCTGTGATGGACAGACAGCTTTATTGCTTGCTAGGGTATACTGTGCTGATCATGCTCTAGTTTAAAGTTCTTGCCCTTTCTGATAAACTGAACTAAGTACCTTGTTCTTATTTGGCAAATGGGTCTTTCTCCTGCCCTTCCTATGGCTTTTGTCTTAGTTTAGTTCATCCAGTTCATCATTGTTTTAACTGTTACAGTCTTTTCTTGTAGTCAAGTCAATAGACTGAGTCTGTCTGATAATGACAGGATTGGGTTTTTTTTCCATTCTGTATCTCAGCAGCATTCTTAAAACTAGCATTTCTGCTTTGGCACACTTCCACAGTTCCACTGTCCTGTAGACTGCATGCTGCACCAAGCTTTCTCCTTTCATGGTTCTTTGGTAACTTATGGATGTTCTTGCTAAAGCCTCTACCTTTTAAGGACACCAGTTTTATCATAAACTTTGGGACATGGAGCAAAGCAAGGAACAAAGTTTATCTTACAAATAAACTTTATAAATAAATGCATATAAGTAAGAATCATAATGAGCTATATGGAAAAGCAAACTTTGAACACCATTTTATATCTGAATTTCCCTACTGTTATTCAGAAATTCTGGTTATTATCCTCTGAAATAGTTTGGAATTTGCATGCTGTTCATTCTGTTTGCTACTTGACTTTTGTTGGCTGTCTCCTCTTCCCCTTCTTTTTTGCTGTACTTCTAGTGATTCCATCTTTTTTGTTTATTCCCTTCCCCATGCTGCCACCAAACTGCAACTTTGAAGAGATGGAGGGAAGAGAGGCAGTGACTTTGGTGTTTGAAAATTCATGGAGAATTAATAGTGATTTATTGCTTGAATGATAATTTTAATGTTGGGTCTTACTTGCACATACCTGAACATCTCTTCTGCTTTCAGATGGTTCCCACTGAGCTTGTAGAAAAAGAATTCTGGCGATTAGTGAGCAGCATAGAAGAAGATGTCATTGTGGAGTATGGGGCTGATATCTCATCCAAGGACTTTGGAAGCGGCTTCCCAGTGAAGGATGGCCGACGAAAGCTGATGCCAGAGGAGGAGGTGAGGAACAGGATATGCAAACTGGCCCCGTTCTTTCCTCTGCATAAGATTTCACATTAAGAATTTAGGTCAGAAATCAGCATGGATTTTTTTTTTTATGAAGAAGTTGCTTAAGGCTTTTGCATGTGCTTAACATTCCTCTTGAGTAGGGCATTAATCTGATAATTGAGGTTCTTTCACAGATCTGGTTGCTGATAAATAAGCTCCTTTTTGTGATTTAAGTTACACTTCTTTCTGTCATTTAATCTTAGCAGGCAAAGATGTGCGAGTTGTTGCAGTATGTCTGAGGATACTAACAGTATCTTTTTCTTTCTTGTTCCAAACCTTTTCATTATAAACTTAGCCACAGAAACATGATTCTGTCCTCCTTAGGAGGTTCTTAATGGGTAAAACAAACTAATTGGATTTAGCTTGTTTCTCTGACTGTGCATACTGTAAGAATGAAAAGATGTAGATACAACATCCTATTGTAGAAAATTTTATAAAGAACATCTGGTAAGTATATTGCCTATTTTCCCTCAGACCTTAGCATAACATCAATTTTCTTGCCACTTATATACTTACATTCAGACAAAACGAGAATAAAGGTGTGGTTTCCTGATTACACAGCCCCAAATCAATTTATACTGCTCACTGGAAGAGGCAATCCTGCTTACTGTTGGCTTCCACTCATACCTGCACCTTCATATGTGTACCTTTGCTGACTGTGCAGTGATTGTGCAGCTGCTGAGTGAGCCAGAATGGATTGTTGATCTCTTTGTATGAAGGTGGTCACTTAAAAAGTTTTTAGCTGGATCTGACTCCCTTCACTGCCCTTGTAGTGTCAGAGCAAAGGAAACAGCAGAAATGTGGGGCTGAGCTGAGTATTTGACCAGTCCTCTCAGCAAATATGGGATAAGTCTAAAATGCCTGTTAATCTGTGCTTACAGATTTTTTAAAGGTGGAAAGTAGACTGATGTTAAAGCACATTAGTGAGCTTTTAAGGTTGCTTGGATTGTCACTTTTGGTTCAAATTGTGTGTATTTGAAAGTAAAGGTGAGAGTGCTTAACGGGTGATGCTGTCTTCTCAAAAATGAATTATTAGGAATTTCTTCCCTTGAGAAAACTTTCTAAAGTAATCTGTAAAGCAGATCAACATAAACTGCAGTGAAGTAAAACAGGTGTTAAAAAAGCTGAAATAATAACATAAGATTCACTGCATTGTTTATGATTTCCAGTTGTCCTATATTATTGAAGACTTCTATCTTTAGTTCTGCTGGTGTTGCTGGTATTTTGTTCTACCAGAAAAGCATGAAATCTTCAATCTTGAGGTGGGGAGGAAATCAAAGCCTGAGTATATTAGCCTTGATACAAAAAAGATAGGCTGTATATGCTGAATTACTAGGACAGGCCTTAAAATCTTAGTCTTACTAGTTGATGACTAAGGTATTTAAGGAATTATTTCTGGTTTTGATGTTGCAGGAAGTATCCCACTGTCTAGTATAGAAATGGGTGGGCTGATCTTTTCTTTTGTACTTTCCTTTTCTGTAGTTGTTGTCTTTATGTTCTGATTTTTTTCAATTTTTCTCCTTCTGGCAGGATTATGCACTCTCTGGTTGGAACTTGAACAACATGCCAATATTGGAACAATCAGTCCTTGCTCACATCAATGCAGATATCTCTGGCATGAAGGTACCTTGGCTGTACGTAGGGATGTGCTTCTCCTCATTTTGCTGGCATATTGAAGATCACTGGAGCTATTCCATCAACTACCTGCACTGGTATGGGCTGTCCTTCGTGCATGTACCTCACACTGCCCTGTTTGCTTTAGTAAATTTGTAGTTCTGTTTGAAAGTGCCTTTGCACACTGATGACATTTTTAAATAGAAAGCTAAATGTGGTGAATTCTTAGCTTTGGCTGATTAAAAGCAAATACAGATACTGTTTTAACCATATTAGCATTTTTCATTAGCTAATTAAATATTCCTCTGTGACTAACATTCCATTGTCGCTGTAAAATCATGCTTTACAGGCTCACATCTTTTCAAAGAAAGCCTTTGGTTTTGAACTCAGTTAAAGTTCACTGGTTCACTGCTTTATGATTTAAAGTTGGGATGTCTCTGCTGGAAGTGGAGTCTGCTGTCTCATGACTTGTAGTGGCATCAGAACTGACTGTTCAGCAGCAGATCTGTGTATGCACAGAAGTACTCCTCTTCAAGAGAAGAGAAATCAGAATTCAGAACCATCCTAGAAGTGTTCTGGAGATCAGCTTTTGTGTTTGAAAGGAAGACTTACGACAGATAAATTATTTGCTTTGCAGTCTTCTCAGTTCAGTGGGTGGAGCAGGGGAGGAGAAGATGGCCTTCAGACCATGGTTGCACATCTCTGGAGAAGCATGTTTGCTAGGAAAGTCTGATCCACAGGCTCAGGAAGGGAATTAATTTTGTGTCAAGTTCAGTTACTGTCCTCAGCATGCTGTTAAGTGGGTCAGCGTGTGAGGGGTTTGTCGCTGGTGAATTCCAGCAAGATATTTTATGTGGAGGAGCAGATTTACTGGGCTGTCCTGGCTGTGTGCTGCCAGCAGGTGCCACTGCAGGCCGCGGGAAGCACAGGAAATGCTGCTCTGGGCCTTGTGTGACTCTCGGGAGGCTGGGTGACAGGATTATTAATACATTTAGATAGTGCTGTGTAAACTCTTTCAGGTATTTCATTGGAGTACTGCTTGTACTTTTAAATAAAACGTAATTTAAAAATAAACCTCAGCACTGCAGACACTAGGTCATTACAGTTTATTTCAGTTAAGAAAGGACTGGAAGGACTGAAATAGTGCTTGAGTAATTATTTGTTTAGTTTTGGTCTTGTTAATCTTTCTTCCGTCATACTTAACAAATTCATGTTACTTGTGTTTTTTTATTTTAAGAGACCAGTGGACCATAGGTTTTTAGTAGTTGGTTGTGTACGTTAGAAGGATTGCCTGTATTTCATTCCACTGGCTGGTATACTTCTCCGTTGATTTCAGGAATATGACCATTCTAAGTGTAATTGAGGGGAGCAGTACCATGGTCTCTTTTCTATTAAACCTCAGCTGTGACAGCCAAAGTCTTGTTTATTAAACTTAATTCCTTCTTCCTGAAGGAAAATAATTGCCCATTTTGCCCCTTTAAAGCATGGTAAGTGGCAGTTATTTTCTACATTAAGCTTGTCAAGGAATCTGGTGTCAGGTGTGTTGAGAATTGTGTCATAGTGTAACTGAGTTTTCAGATAAGAGTAGCACATCCTGAAGAACATGCTTGTTGATTAAAGACATTTTTTGTACCTAGGTGCAAAATACCTGGCTTATGAGGACAGTGCTGCTAGGTGCAAGGTGTACTTTTCAGTTGAGTGGCACCATTACTTCCCTTTCAGTTGTGTTTATAACTGTGGTTTTGTTTTGGTAGGGGAGAGCCAAAGACATGGTATGGTGTGCCCTCTCATGCAGCAGAGCAGCTCGAAGATGTGATGAAGGAGTTGGCTCCTGAGCTGTTTGAATCCCAGCCTGATCTCCTGCATCAGCTGGTCACTATTATGAACCCCAATGTGCTGATGGAACATGGTGTACCAGTGAGTAGCACACAGGCATTTTTTACATAAGTATTTCTATGTGCTCTCTTTTTTCATTCTCTGCCAGATTTGTGTAGCAATGGTTTGGCATAACTGAAGAATTTTTATGGTGGACATTTGCATATTCAATTCATTACTTACGGGGCATTTTGTAAAGCTGTTTTCTAGAATCCTCTGTAGACTCACCAAGAAATTTAAAGTATCTTATAATAGAAGCGAGTGTGCCAAGCTTCCCACATGAAATACCTTATATAACAAGTGTACATTGTGTATTACACTTAATTTTTAATTAAAAATATCCCTTTGCTTGTATAACAGCAAGTTTGTCTGAAATGCTTTTGGTATCTCTTGACACTAAAGTACTTATTTTATGTTCAGTAGAAATCTCAGCATTACAAAATGCTTTTTTGACCAAACATAATTGTCTGCAGACCTCTAGGCAGCAGTCACCATCATTTGCTTTTGTCTTAGGATAAATTGCTTCCCTGGCAAATACCCCAGCAAAGCAAACCATAAACTGTTTCCAGAATCTGTTGCACTTTGTGGTACAATGGATTAAATGATGATAGAGAAACATCCCTTTTGGGATTCATAAAGAGAATTTTCAACTGATGGCTTATAAATTCAGCTCTTTTGAGTAAGGCTGTAAATTGAGTATTCATTTTGAAAAGACAGAACCAGTCCTTACTGCTGTTGGGATAGCTGTGTTGCCTCTGGTGTTCTGTAAGTACAGAAAAGGTGGTTCAGACATTGTGTAGTTTGGTGTCTTAAACTCTGTTGTGTGTGACGTATTTTTTTTTCCTTCCTTTATCCCCATTCATATTAGGTTTTCAGGACCAATCAGTGTGCTGGTGAGTTTGTTGTGACCTTTCCTCGTGCCTATCACTCTGGATTTAACCAGGGATATAACTTTGCTGAAGCTGTGAACTTCTGCACTGCTGACTGGGTATGTTCTTTTGCGTATATTTGCTATGTCTCTGCTCAGTGACCTTGGCAGGGAGTGTGTTATAACTTAACTATCTGAAGAATAGTCTTTAAAGTTATATAGTATGTTTTATATTTATAGTTCTTGGTACAGCAGTTAAAAACTGATGTGAGTTTCCGTGGCACAAAGCAATTTTGATGAGCACTTTAAGCAGCTTCAAACTGAAACTTTGGCACATGCTCTTCCTTTTTAAGTATTGATCTTAACATCTTGCAGTACCTTTAGTTAGTATTTCTGTGATGCCTCTTTCTGAATTTGATACAGATTAATGTACTGTCTTGAACAGCTGTAGTCATTTGGATGTTGAAGATAGGCATATAACAGTCCTTTTTATCTCTTTTGTGCCAGCTCATTGCACCTTTTAATTATTTTAGTGCTTGTTTCTAAGTTCTAATAGCTGTGCCACATCAGTGCATGGCTTATGCGGATTGTTCATTAAATTTTAAAAAGCGCGTTCTGTTCCTATCCAGGATTTACAGTTGGAAGTTATGATCTCACCTGTAGTTTATCTGTCTCTAGCTTCTTTTTTGTTAACTACAAATAGAAATTTTAGCCTTTGATCAGATAATTTTATGCATTTATCAGAAAAATTGTCTACAGGATTGGCTGTGTGTCAGTGTTCTTTTTTTCTCCTGTGCTCATGATGTAGTCTGTGTATAGCCTCTGTGAAAACCTGCTAAACTGATACCAGCCATGTGAAATTTCCTTTGCTTTTGAAAATGTAATCAGGAGTCTCTTTGGCAGATTCATTTAGTGTCTTACATTTTTTTGCTTTAAAAGGCACAGAATAAGTGATAGCAATTTTGGTGAACTCTGGGCATCTTGTGTTAAATGTCTGTGTCTAAGCGTAGTGGTATCCAGAGGGCAATGCCTTCACCTCACCACAGACCAGATGACTTCTGTGTTGTGCCAGTTTCTTTCCATTGGAAGTAAAAAGAGCTTAGGATAACTCTTAAACTTGTGTCTGTAAGTTAGGCACATAAGGTTATGGAAGATGCCCCCCTGCCCCCCAACATGGATATCATCTTTGTCCTCATCTGTGACATGATTTAAGGTTGTTATACTTGGCTCTGTCCTGTCACATGCAGTTCTCCTAGCCTCAGTCTTTTCCCAGTTTTTGTCAGGGGAAGGAAGGTGGGAGTGAAGAGATGATTTTTCAATGTCTTTTCCCAGAATGGTAGATGTTGTGGTTTTTTGTAGCTTCCCATTGGACGTCAGTGTGTGAGTCACTACCGAAGACTGGGACGTCACTGTGTTTTCTCCCACGAAGAGCTGATCTTCAAGATGGCTGCAGATCCAGAGTGCTTAGATGTTGGGCTGGCTGCCATGGTCTGCAAGGAGATGACTCTTTTGATAGAGGAAGAGACACGGTTACGGGAGACTGTTGTACAGATGGTGAGTAACAAAAGACAACTCTATGCTTGCAAAAGAACTTTTGCTTCCCCCCCCGCCGCCTGCATAAGAGTTTTTGAGCAAGTGTCTAAATTTTTTTCGTTAGGGAGTGTTGATGTCTGAAGAAGAGGTGTTTGAACTGGTTCCAGATGATGAACGTCAGTGCACAGCTTGCAGAACCACATGCTTCTTGTCAGCTCTTACATGTTCCTGTAATCCAGAGCGTCTGGTATGCTTGTACCATCCGTCTGATTTATGTCCATGCCCCATGCAGAAGAAGTGTCTAAGGTACACAGAAATTTTTTTTCCCCTGCCTACTTTTCTTCTATCTCTAATGGTTTGCTGTAGACCAGTGACCAAATACCCTTGGCCACACGTTTCTTCTCCTCTATTAAAGGAGAATTTTTGTCTTCTTTCTTTCTTGGTCCCAAGGCAAACGGGTATTGTACGTGTTCTGTTTTTCTGGCCTTGTTATAGCTGGAAAAACTCAATATTAGCAATGTCTTAGATTTTTTTGTATAAGCATTAATACTTTTTCTGTATTTTCCTTCCATATCGCCAGGTACCGGTATCCTCTAGAAGACCTTCCTTCTTTGCTGTATGGAGTGAAAGTTAGAGCACAGTCTTATGACACTTGGGTCAGTAGAGTTACAGAGGCTCTGTCTGCCAATCTCAACCACAAGAAAGGTCAGACTTCCATCATTCATAGTAGGATGTCCTGAAACTCCTGCATTTGTTCTGTGGTCTAATTTAATGAAACACTGTTTTGTTTTGTGGAAAGAAGAGATGAGCTAATGCAAGACTGTAATGCAGCTTATCATTATGCATTTCAAATTGAACTACCCTGTTGGAACCTTGATTAGAGACTTTGGAGCAATCAAAAATTTCTCTTGTACTTGCATACAAATTATTTGTGTACTCTTATTACAGATGTGATTGAGCTGAGAGTAATGTTGGAGGATGCTGAAGACAGGAAATATCCAGAGAATGATCTTTTCCGCAGACTCCGAGATGCTGTGAAAGAAGCAGAGACCTGTGCTTCAGTAGCACAGCTGCTTCTGAGTAAAAAGCAAAAACACAGGTAGGATAGACATGTTTTCTACAGTTTCCATGTGTCACTTCTGTTATTCAGTTCAACCTGGAAGTGTTAAGAACATGGATGTCTCACTGTGTCCTAACTCTCTGAGTGGTTCCTGTCCTTAGTGCTGTGGCTCACTGAGAGATGGGGAGGGGAGGAAGCAGGCACAGTGACACAAGGGGCCAAAAAAGTGCTTGGTTGGAATGTGATAAACATCATGTTTCCAGCTGACTCACGTACTGAAATGTGAAATCCTTTGGAGAAGTTGTGTTTGTTTGCTGCTGAAGTATTTCTCTGAATATGTGGGAAAGCTGTAGAGAAAGAGAACTAGAGGTAAAAATGTAATGAAAGTAAGTGTTTGTGTTTGGGACAAAAGGGTCTTCGGGAGCAGGGCAGTGCAGGGAGCAAAAGCAGTCATAGTTTGAGCTAATCTGTTACTTCTTGGGAAGGACCGTAGGAGGCAGTGATATGTGGCTAAAAAGTAGTGGCTTGCCTCGTTGACTTCTGGCAGTTTAATTGCCTTAGTTTTCTGTGTTGCCTGCCTTGCCTGTGGCTGCCTCAGTGTTACTCTGTCCCCTGGTCCTGCCTCAGCTGTCTGCTGGATGTGTTCCTTGTTCTGTCTCTCCTGTGTGTTTTGTGCACTGAAAAAAAGTCCCATAATAATTTGGTCAGGTGACCAAAATTCTTGTGCCAGTAGTTGTATGGTAAACTTTTATGGCTCTGTTGATTATAAGATTTGACTTTGTAGTTGGTTGGGATTTTTTTGCATGTGTAGTTTTTGCGTATAACTTAAGACATTTAGAGGGAGTAATACCTTGTTAATTATAGTGCCCAACTTTGCTACACGGAACATAATGCATACCATAATTGCTTGAATTTGAACACTGAAATGTTAGAGTTACACCACAGATCTGAGTGTAATAATCTGTTCTAAGTGGAAAGCTATTACAAAACAGAGAAACATTTCTGCTGTATTGGAGGGGAAAGAAGGCTCTCGTGTTTGTTGTATTGCTTGTAGGATCCCACTACCACAGAAGTATTAATCTCTTAAAACTCTGGTTTGGTCTGTTGTTGCTTCCTCCTCTTTCTGCTGCTTTTGGAGTATATCAGGTTTCTCTCAACAGACCTTCAGTTGCAGATATATATATAAAGAAGTAACTCTTCATTTCATTATTTGGGTTTCCAGCACTATCCCAAGAAAGACGAGGAATAGAAAGATTTGGCAGCTTTGAATGGTGTGTCTGAGCTAAAGCTGCAAGAATTCTATGGGACAAAAAAAGGACTTGTATGGATGTCTGATTGCTGTTGTAGTCTAAATAACAGTATTTTACAAAATTGAGGTTTAAGAAAGATTTTAGAACTTCTTGAACAGTATTAGGAAATGTAATTACAAGGGTCACATTCAGCTTCTTCTTTATGTTGAAATTTAACACATTGAGAAGGATCACATTTACACAAAGGATAAGGTTATTAAAAAAGCAAATTAAAAAAAGTGCTCAAATGGAACAATTTGGCAGGAGTGGATGCAGCAATAAACTCGTGGTCAAATGTAGCAAAAGATAATCTCTGCCTTATCCATTCCTTTATACCAAAGCCCAGCAAATAGTTGTTGTGTAGCTGTGAAGTTGTGTCCAATGTTCTAAGGCTAGATCTCTCCCTTCTGTTGGGAGCTGAGAGTTTCCATAGGCGGGGATGGTTGTATCTGTTTGTGCAGCTTTTCATGCTGCAGCAGCCTGTGGTTGGACTAGGGACAGAATGCCCATGGGATGTTCCAGTGTCCCTCCCACAGTGCTGTCTCTTGGAGCCCTGCACCCCATTTGCTCCTGGGCAGGGATATTGGGGGCGCAGGAAATCTGGTGCAGCCACCACTTCCCCTCTCTGTCTGTTGTAGCAAATCGAAGCCTGCAGTATTCCTTTTTCCTCTCTGAGATTTAGCTGGTGTATAATTATGTTTGATCATTAATCTAAATTTTACATTTACAATTATATCTACGTCCATAGGTTGAAAGATTGAATTTTTTTTTCTTTAATATTTATGTAGTAATAAAATGTAGATTCATTAGCAGGGAACAGCTCTTAAGTGTTTGAAATCTGTCCTGCTTGTGGAGTTGTGCCTGCCAGTGATACGTATACCGAAAGTTTAATTTGTGCTGTGTGTCACTCAAGTCTTCTACTGCATTCAGTGTGCTTGTTTTACTTTCTTCAAGTGATACTTAATGGAAGTGTCTTTGCAGAACGTGTCCTACTCAATAGCAGTCCTCTCTTGCAAGGCCAGTTTCAGCAGTTCTCTGGCTACAAGAGAACATGCCAGAAAATAAAATTTGTTTTCAGAGTTTGTTGCTGTTAACGTATCTCAGACTTCTGGTCAGTGCCTATCATGGCTATCAACTTCCTGAGCTGCCCAAGGCAGGCTTTATGGGGCTATATTCTTTTACCTATTTGTAACAAACTCAACTTGAAGGTCAATTAGAGGATTGTACCTCTGAAAGTGTAGGGTAATTCTCTTGAAGATGCTTAGAGGAATTACATTAAATTTTGTTTTCAAGATTTTGGAATACTTTCTGAGTTTTCAGGTGATTAAATGTTTTTGGTAACTTCTCAGTAATTATGTTAGCTTTCTGTCACTGGGAGTAAATCCAGGGTTCATCGTGTTATCTCTCACCCAGTATTCTTTAATTATATCTGTTCATACAGCAGAGTGAGCCAGGACAGTGGAAGGACACGGACCAAGCTAACTGTGGAGGAGCTTAAAGCATTTGTACAGCAGCTGTTTAGCTTGCCGTGTGTTATCAGCCAGGCCCGACAAGTAAAGGTAAGTTTGCATCTGCTCCTTAGATAATGCTGTGCTTTTTGCTTTGTTCTGGTTTTGTGGTAGTTTTTTTAAAACAAATAATGTCTTGTGTAAAAGATGAAAAGCTCTTTTCTTTTTCTTTGAGAATCAGTCCTTCACTGTCAAAGAGGGACTGAGTGGGATGTTTCATTTCTAGCTTTTGATGTAAAGCATATGACTGCTTTGCAATGATGTCTGTGGCCTCAAGAAAGAAAGTGCAAGACTTTACATGCAACTTGCTCAGTGTCTTCCTGCATTAGTGGGAAATGTTGCTGTTGTCATTGAAGTTTTGCTTGTTTGACATGTTTCCGTCTCTTCATAACGGAACATAACATCTATTTTTCTGTTCATTTGCAAACATTTTTCTAAGTGGGCAATGTGTTGGTGTTCATACTTCTATGCTACTGTAGTCATAACAGCTCTCAAACTGCTAGTCTGAGTGTGGATATCTAGTGGCCTGTGAGATGCTCTAATTCCACTTGGCCTCCATTGCATTTTGGAAGAATACCTGAGCTCTTGTGTAGCATTCTTACACAGTGTGGGGTGTTGCATGTGATGGTCAGCATTTGGGCAAATGAACAGAGCAGTTTGTGACTATGTGTGCACTTTTTAGGGTGCCTGTTGCAGCGGGCATTGTCAGATGTGGTGGTCTCACTGCAGATAAACAAAGATAAGAGATCCCCTTATCTGTCATTGTCCAGAAGCCCAGTTTTACCTCTCTGAACCAGTTACTCTTTCTCCAGCATCATTAATGCTATCTGTAAAGGTGAAATTTCTTGCTAAGTTCTACCTTTTATGTATTTTGGTAGAAACCTCTGAAGGTTACATTGGTGTGCTTTTATAGGGGAGAGGGGAAGCCGTGCCACATGGTCAGTTATTCCATAAATACTTCTCAGCCTTGCTTTCCAGGTTACAGCCCATCTAATCTGTATGCGTGGCCTGCATTTCTTGCCCTTCATATATATCTTTGCACCTGTCTGTGAATGAATCTAGACTAATAAGTAATCCAGATCATACTGATTCCCCTGGCGTTTATCATTCTGGCAGTCTGCATCATAGCAAGTGTTTTCAGCAGCAATCTTAATTTGTTTTTCTGTCACTGGTAATGAAATGCTAAATCATGTTTCACCTACTAACGAAGTTCTAGAAAACTCCTTCAAGAAAAAGCCTTAATTAAGATTTTTGACATGGAGAAATGCTTTTTGAGATGTACGTTAACCATTTATTAACCTTCATGTTCTGTTGATACAGTTTTAACAGTGTTGTATAGTACTAGATCAAGGGCCAAAATTCTAAACATTACCATATGTGCAGCTACTGCTACCTAACCAAACATACAGTTCAAAAATAAGGTGGTTTTGTTTGAGAAGACCCGTTTTCCTGAAGTGTTTGCTAATGTTTGTTATGTCCTTCATTCATGAATTTCATACTAACTTTTCCATGGTATCTCAGTGTTGATAAGACAGACTTTATAATGGACTTTCTTCTTGGTTTTATGATATTGGCATGTTTTTGCTGAAAACAGATTCCTTCAGAAAGCTATAGGACTTCAGGATGCAGTTTTGCCAGGCCTGTTGATGCTGAAACAACAACCTTCAGAGGTGTTCTTTAATGAGTCTCAGCAGCTAATAAAATGGAAACTGTATTCTCATCCTCATATGATAGGGTGGTCTTCTTCCCACATACAAATCAAAAATATTTATTTGTACTAATATTCATGAAATATAGCGGGTGGTGGGGTTCCCCCTGGCACGGGTGCTGCGATCCTTACCAGGGGGCACGCTCTCCCCCCTTCCCCCCTCCACGTGGTTTCCAGGGGACCGGGAACAGCAGCACAGGACTCACAGAGAGAGGGAGGCAAAGAGACTTTATTTCCGGTGCTACTGGGCTTTTCAAGGGAGAGGGGTCATTTTACTATGAAAGGGGACCCAGGTTAGGACCAATGGGGTAAGGTTTAACAGGGGCCAATGGGAAAAAGGGTTTTACAACAGGGGTTTGGGGAAAGGGAAGGTACAAGCGAGGTGACAATACAAAATCCACCTGTAACGATATTCATATCACAGTAAAAGTTTCATTCTCTGCATTAGCATCCACATTCCATTTATGAAAAGAATATTTCCATACTTTCAATGGTGCATTGACTACTACAATGAAATGTTATCATCATGTATTAATAGACCTCTAAGACTGTTCTCAGAGGGATTTTTTTGTTTGTAATGTGTTTAAAACCTGCTTCTAATGAAAACACAATTCCTAGATGACAGAGCTGCAGGCATACAATAAACTCTTAACAGTTTTAATTTGTATTTTTGTCTAAATATTTTCTCCCAAAGTCTTTCTTCCCCCACCTCCCAGCATTAAGAAACTGGTTCTGGTTCAAGTACTCTGCCTGTGCACGTGCATGTTCTTGAAGCTTCAACAACATCACTACCCAATAAATAAATACTATCTTTTTAGTGGTTACAAACTGTGGTCTCTTGGTTTCTCAGTGAAGTCAGATGATGATCATTTATGCCTAAGTACTTGCTGGCCTTCAGCATGGCATTTGAATGCAATTATCCATCATAATGAATAGCAAAACAGTTGTCATGTTGGATAATGAGTATTTGCTAACACAAAAGGCATTGTCATTATTAAGTTGTAATAATTTACTGTTGTCACTGTGCAGAATTCAGCATATGTTCCCTAAATCAAAATCTTTATAATGTGGGTCTTGTTCTTTCTCACAAAGGCCTTTTGGTTTCCAGACAGTCATGAGAAGCAACATCAGCCAAAAAGGGCAGTAAGCTAAGGGTTAGGAAACGCAGGTTTTGCTCCTCATTTTGCCATCGACTTGCTGTCAGAAATACCTGTCTTGTGTAAGAGACTCAGGAGTGAATCAATTGAGTATACTGGTTGAATGTCCTTGAATGAATCTCCTGCAGAGATTCTTTCCTGTCTACTGGCTTTGACTTTTTTCATTGCAGTGCCAAAACATGAGGATGAGGACAACTGCAGCAGTGCAGTTGGATTTCTGTGAAATTGTCTTCTTTAATAAAAGGGTTTTGCATTTTCATTTCTTTCCTTTGTGTGATAAATCCTTGATGCTTTTAAGTGGTGGGCCTGGCTTAGGAAATAATAATATATAATAATATCATTGTTATTTTAATGATCCTTTGGAATTCATGGTCTCATACATCTCTGGCTTGTTATTTCTCCGCGGCATATCTTGATCTGCTGTGTATTGCCATCATTACTGTAATGCCCTTGACACTATATTGAAATGATGATCTGCTTGCAGAAGTCTCCTTTCTTCCCACTATTTCAAAATTATTTTGACTGGGCAGTGCCAAATACTCTGTTTTTTGGGATCTGTAGTCATTTGCTGTCATACTATTTTGGGTGCAGAGTTCAATGCCGCTAATATGCCTTGGGTATGAAACATCAGGCCATCAGATAAGTTAGATGGTCTGTTACTTAATATGTGTCAGACTTGATGGCTTGTGACAGTTTGCTGGCATGTGTGTAGAAGCTCTGACTGATGATGTGATGATCACAAACAAATTCACAGCTGACTGACCCCTCAGTCACATTGCCCTTATGATTCTGTGGGTGTTTTTTCCTAATTGATTTGTACTGTGTGTTACTTCAGAATCTACTTGATGACGTGGAAGAATTTCATGAGCGTGCTCAAGAAGCTATGATGGATGAGATCCCAGACTCTTCCAAGCTGCAGGAGTTAATAGACATGGGCTCTGGCCTTTATGTAGAACTTCCTGAACTGCCAAGGCTGAAGCAAGAACTGCAGCAGGCGCGGTGGCTGGATGAGGTGAGGTCCACTCTCTTGGATCCCCAGAGAGTCACCCTCGATGTGATGAAGAAGCTGATTGACTCCGGTGTGGGCTTGGCACCACACCATGCTGTAGAGAAAGCCATGGCTGAGCTGCAGGAGCTGCTTACAGTCTCAGAGAGGTGGGAGGAGAAGGCCAAGGTCTGCCTGCAGGCCAGGTGAGTGTTCCTTTGTTGCCTTAAATCCAAGGGAAGAAAACTTCCACGACAGGGTGAAGGCAGAAAAAGGTCTTTTACTGAAAGTTCGGCTAAAGCTTTAGCAATCAATGACGCACATGCCGGGCATACAGCATTCTGCAAATTTATAACTCTACTGAATTATCTTATCTATAGAACATAGCCAATGTCTAATTAACCCATCCTACAAACTATTCCAAACCACCCCCCCTACACGCCCCTTTGAAATTGAGTCAGTGGTCCTAAGGACCACCTTTTCATCCTCCCACCCTCATCTTCATCGCATGACGTCTTCTACTTGGAGGGTTTCCAGCATCTCTTACCCTTCTTTATACTACAACTAAACAATATTATATTTTGACTATAACATGTTCTAATAGCTATCTGAATACA
>JAWWEU010000040.1:67412732-67457346 GCA_035583155.1 Acropternis orthonyx | reverse complement strand
TACAGGGGTTACAAACTATTTTCCAAATGCAAAAGACTATAAAACTATATAAAAATCTACAGCTACATTAAGGCTTATGGCAACACCTTTGCAAAGTGTTCTTACGGGTCACACACTTCTGTGTTTCTTTTCCTCTTTTGAGGAAGCTGGATGAAGAGTTGGGCCTTTGAAGCTGTAGATGCCTTTTACTCTTTTGTTGTTTTTTTTTTACCTCCCAGCAGTTAGATTGCTCAAGAGTTGGATTTGAGGTTGTTGATGAATTGCAGAAGTGTTAATTCCCTCTCATATTGCGCAGTGGCAGGAGGCTGTGAGTGTTGCTGCTGTCTTTGCTATTCATCCCCCTCAACAGAGAACCCTGAGTATGCTACATGAGACAGCTTTTTCGATGTTGAGGAGTTGTGATGCTTTGCCGTTTTGAACTTGACTGTGCAAAGTCCTTCAGCTTTCTCACCTCCTGTTCTTCAGTAGTTGGTAGAACCCTCCAAGCATAGAGCCATGATGTCCTACACTGCAGTGTAGTGATGAAGTTGCATCACCAGCCTGTCAAATTTATGGCTTTAGTTAACTGGCATTTTGAGAGAAGGTTGGAACTGGGTTTTTCTTACTCTAGACCACGCCAAAGTATGATGGCTCTGGAGGGCATCGTGAATGAAGCAAAGAACATCCCTGCTTACCTGCCCAATGTGCTGGCACTGAAAGAAGCCCTGCAGCGGGCTAGAGACTGGACAGCCAAAGTGGAGGCCATTCAGGTAGGGGTTACAGCAGGGACTGGATTCTTCTGCTTGCATCCTTTTATTTAGTCATGTCCTTTATTCCTAAGCACTTCTACCCACAAAGGTGACCTGAAGGAAGCCTTGCTATAGCTGTTAAATGTACTTACCATAGCTGATGTACTGGAATTTCATTTTCTTTTTGTGCTCTTGTTTCCCCATTGGCTATCCAATTTCTTTCCCTTCCTTTTATGCATTTTAGGGGGTGTAAAAGCTGGCAAATTCATTATGATACGGTATCTGGTATTGAAACTGTTTGGCATACTGTCACTGGAAATACTTAGCTGCAGCAGAAGATGCTCTGCTCACAGGTCTTCAGTTTTGCATCTGGCTGCAGAAATGTGTTCTCATTTGTGTTTTCTCCCCAAAATTGTATAAAGTTTAATGGCAATGGTGCCCAGAATTTTCTGTCTGGAAGAGGTGAATTAGCTCAGTAGCCTCCCCTTCTATTAGTCTACCCACATAACTTGATCTAGTGTTCTGTGGTATTTTTAGGTGTTTATCTCTGGACTACAACTGCTTGTCTTATATCAGGTATTTTTTGGGAATTGAAGTGATAATCCCAATGGACTTCACATCAGCCCATGTAAAACTCAGATGTAATAGCTCACTGTTAAGCAGACAGCATTTAAGACAATCATAAAGAAATGGAGTGTTGTCTTATTCCCTAAGCCAGCTGGCCATGTCAGAATGACAGTTAAAATAAAAGCTGTATGAGATGGATTTTTAAAAGAACAGTAAGATTGAAACATTGCCCTCCTTTCTTTTAATATGGAACTCTGTTTTAGTCAGTGACAAAATAGTGTATGGCTTGAAATTAAGCTGTCAAGTGATGTAATGGTGGAACTTTTGGCTTAGAAAAATTTCTTTCACCCCAGAATGGGAGCAACTATGCCTACCTGGAGCAACTGGAGAGCTTGTCTGCCAAGGGCCGCCCAATACCGGTGCGTCTTGATGCCCTGCCACAGCTGGAGTCACAGGTAGCTGCAGCACGAGCCTGGAGAGAGCGCACAGGAAGGACCTTCCTGAAGAAGAACTCGAGCTACAGTCTGTTACAGGTGAGCAGGACTTCTCTGTCAGCCTTCAGAAACTGCTCTTGGTGGCCCTCAGTGGTCTGAAGTGAATAGCTGTTTAGTGGATTACAGCATCTTTTCAGAACAGAATACAATTTCAACTGTTCTCAGGTGAAAAGAATGAAAAAAGTGAAAAGAAAGAAGGCGGCAAAAGTCTGTTTGGTTAGTCTTGGTTTATGTGTAGACAACCTCACGTGTTGCTTCTGAAGAAGGAGGGAAAGCGAAGGATTTCTTTTTGTGTCGTTGTAGAAAAGTAGACCTGAAATGGACACAGATGCTGTCTTAAATTGATGAATGTTTTAACTTGCTTCACTGCTTAAATGCTAAGAAAATAAATTAGATATTTTATAAACTGTTCAAGAAAAATTAAGTCAACTACTGTTTATTTCACTTCAATGAATGTAGTCACTGGCTTTCCTTTAATAAAAATGTATTGTGTTTGAAGATCTATCGTGTCTACTTGACAGGCTTCCCTTTTTTAGGGAAAACAGTTTGAGTTTGTTCATCTGCTTTCTCATAGGCTGTATTTTTTATTCTCTTATATTGTTGTTAATACTCTCCAGTTTGTCTCCATGTCTAGTGAGATGTCCAAAACTAGATGGCATCCTCTCTCTGTGACTTCCCTAGTGCCATGTGACGTGCACTAATTACGTCTTGTGTCTCAAAGGGGATACTGATTTTTAATGTTTCCCAGTAGGATCTGCCCCTATTGCAACAGCATCACAGTTATTTCTCTTTGCTTTTTTATACACTTTAGATGCAATTTTTTTCTCTATATTCTTCTGCCTAACTAGTTATCTAATATGTTCTGGTTTTAAATTTTCCTAAATGTAGCAATTTGAACTTTCCTGTATTGAATTTAATTTGCTTAATTTAATATTTAAGTATGCATTCCAACTAGTCAATATAACTTAAAATTTTATTCTTGCCCTTAAAAGTGCTTTGTAGCCTTTCATATTTGATATTAAAAGGCTTATAGCATATTTTTTGTTTTGTTTCAGCCATCAAATTGCTGATGTAAAGAAATAATGGGAGGTTTTTAAGACTTGTGATTGATAAATGCCCTTGAAGTGAATGTTAAACTACTGATATCTAACTGCATACAGTATTTGTATGGTAGCTTAATCTGAATACATTTTGCAGTTTAATAATGAAAACAGTGGCTTTCATTTTGACCTGCCACATCGTGGTGGTACTGATGACATTTAAATTCCCTAAGTATGAAATGCTTTTATCCTTTTCTGTTTATTCTCTTCTGACATTAGTTGACAGATACCAAAGGTGTAAGATGCTTAGTATTTCTTGCTGTCTGGTGACATTGTTGTAATTCTTTTATTCAGTTTTCTCATATGTGTCCCTGGTATCACAAGGTTATAGGTCAGAACTTTTTTATGTTCTTGGCCTCCTTGGCTCTGACAGCACAAGTTTTCTTGGTGGTTGTAGGTTCTGAGCCCTCGGACTGATATTGGTGTTTATGGAAGCAGTAAGAATAGGAGGAAGAGGGCAAAGGAGTTGATGGAGAAGGAAAAGGACAAAGATCTTGACTTGGAATCCCTAAGTGAACTGGAGGATGGGCTGGAGGAGGCCAGGGACACTGCAGCTGTGGTAAGAAGCAGTGAAAGGTGGTATCTGCTGATATATTGTCTCTGTGTAGAAATCTTATGGAATAACTGATAAATCAGTCTCAGTGAAACAGATACCTCATGATGTTTGACACAAGCACAGTTCAGGGTGTAAGTGCTGGTATTTAATATAAATTGGGCTTAAATGTTCTTGGGTTAGTATCTGTGACTGCTCATCTAAATATTAACATTTATTGAAATCATGTTGCAGTAATGTGCAGTGAGGTGCAGCTCTGTCTTAACCAGTACCAACACATACTTGGTTAAGTCAATTTTGAGGGCAGCCTGTAAATGCTTGGTCATAGACACTGGGCTGGAGGGGATATTTTATTTGATTCCTCCTTTTTTGGGAAGGTGTTCATGCAGCTTATCAGAAGAATTTGATATCATTTGGCTACCCTTTCACTGGGAACTAAGGAAATATATGCAGGCTCATTAATATGGCTCATACACAGTCTATATTACTGTAATATGCTTTGTTACAGTTACTTGATTGGAAACACTAAGGAAATGCAAGTTGCTTCAGAAGATATGTGGTCACTCAGATGCTTCTGGTGATGAGTCAACATTGAAACAGTGCTCAGCTGCATTGTTTCAGTAGACAAATGGATGGAACAGAAGCTGACTTCTTCCCCAGAGTCAAAACCTGTTGTTCTGGTGGCCTTCTGACAGTTTTAATTATACATTTCAGAAACTTTGTAGATATTGAGAATGTTATCTTAAGTTTATGTAGCATCCCTGTCAGGACTCAGGAGAGTAATGAGTAATTGAGGAGGAGGCATCTTAGCTAAAATTTCAATTAGATAACACAACTAAGTGTTGAACTAGTTTAAATAGGAAGATCTCTTGATATGTTTGGGTTTTGTTGGGTGTTTTTTTTCTTTTCCTATGTTGGTAATAAAATGAAATCCCTCTTAGCTGTGAAGGTCATGACCTGGGTTTTGTCTGTGTTGGGTAGGTGGCTGTGTTCAAAGATCGGGAACAGAAGGAGATTGAAGCCATGCATGCTCTCAGGGCAGCTAACCTGGCCAAGATGACTATGGTGGATCGAATTGAAGAAGTCAAGTTCTGTATCTGCCGCAAAACAGCGAGTGGATTCATGCTGCAGTGTGAGCTGTGCAAAGACTGGTTTCACAGCGGCTGCGTGCCCCTCCCCAAAACAAGTTCTCAGAAGAAGGGCTCTAGCTGGCAGGCAAAAGAAGTGAAGTTTCTGTGTCCCCTCTGCATGCGCTCCCGAAGGCCGCGGCTGGAGACGATCCTGTCCCTGCTGGTGTCCCTGCAGAAGCTGCCGGTGCGGCTGCCGGAGGGAGAGGCACTGCAGTGCCTGACGGAACGTGCCATGAGCTGGCAGGACCGAGCGCGGCAGGCGCTGGCCACTGATGAGTTGTCCTCTGCTCTGGCCAAGCTTTCCGTGCTCAGCCAGCGGATGGTGGAGCAGGCAGCACGGGAGAAAACAGAGAAAATAATCAGCGCAGAGCTGCAGAAAGCAGCAGCTAACCCCGACCTGCAGGTAGGGGTGTGGGTATCTTGCTCTGTACTGTGCTCGTCCTAATTCAGCATGTCGAAATGCCTTGTCTTTCTTGGAGGAGCTTGGAGAAGAGGGGAGGGCAGGTAAAAGATGGGGATTAGATGTGTCAAAACTACTTGGTTTGGAGCTCCTCAGGCTCTGGCTGGCTTCTGTCAGCTACATGCTGCTGCAGGAACAGTTCTGTTGCTTTGTGCTCCTTGTCAACAGCAACCGCTGAAGGTGCTTGTTAGAAACATCAGGTTAGTCATAACAGCTGGTATGGGCCTGAAGATGTGTAAAGCAGTTGCTCCTTTAGTATCCAAATTCCATTTCCCTCTTGACAGAATCCAAGGTCTCAGTATCTGTAATTTCTCATGGATTGTCATTCTTAGGCATTTAGTGTCTTGTTAGTAAATTTCAGTGAGGCCTGTAGGCAAGCACTGGTACTTTCACAGCTGACCTCTTCATCTTGAGATTGGGGTCAGGTGAAGCAGTGGTGAAGAAGTTTCTACAACCACAAGCTATAATTTGGTAGCACTGAACAGCAGTATCTGGATTTTTCTGGTCGCTGTTTTTCAAAAACGTGGAATCAAAATCTTACGGAACCTTGGGTATTTCCCTGTTTTTCTTCACATCTTGCTGTAAATGGTCTTTTCTGTGACTGTCCAGGCAGTTACCCTCAGGCCAAAAGAACTGCTTCTTTATCAGTAACTGTTCAGCTTTTTTACAGATTTTCCTGGAAATTTTATCGTTTCATTCCCATGTTCCTTTTCTATTTTAGGGACACTTGACTAGTTTTCAGCAGTCAGCCTTTAACAGAGTGATAGGGAGTGTGTCCTCATCCCCACGGCAGACTATGGATTATGATGATGAAGAGACAGACTCTGATGAAGACATCAGGGAGACATATGGCTATGACATAAAGGTCAGTGTGAGCTGTTTGCATGGAATTAATTCAGAACACCTGTTCTTTATTGATGCATTGATTTCGGAATATATTTTGTATCTTAAGCTATCTTTGTATGTTCTGCCTCTGCTTCTGTTGCAGAAGAGTTAGTTCTTGGTTTTTGTCTGAGTGGTTCAGTTCTGAACTACTGGGAAGTTCTGCACTGTTTTTATTCAAATTTATTTCCAAATGTCCTATCTGAATTTCAGAAGATGCTTTTTAGTGCTCAGGAAAAAGATACACTTACAAAGGTATTTGTATTTATACCATGGAGAATGAACATTGTCTTTATGCCCCATTCAGAGATACTACAAGCCATAAATGTAAGCGTCTATATGGCGTGCTCTTCAAAAGTTTTTGATACAGCAAAAAATTAGTGTTTGAAAACTGTATGATATGTAAGAAGTTTCCTAATGCCTTTCACTCATGTTTTCATACCTTTCTCTTCATTCAATTCTCATATAAAAGGAGTTAGATCTGTTCCCTTTTGAACGTGATACTGGATGCCTGGGTCATGTTGTAAAGTTTGTGTCTGAATTCAGTTCAGAAATTGTAACTGCAGTCAAAATTTTAAAGTATTTTGACTGGAGAAGAACTTCTTGAGAAAAGGCAGTTGTGGAGATAACTCCAGTGTTTTCCACGTGTTGAAATGTCCTTTTGATAAATACAGAGACAAAAAGCAATGCCACTTGTTTCTTCTTGAGCAGTGTTTTCTTTTTAGTGACAGTGTCCTATCTACATTAAAAGATGCTATCTTAAGAGACAGTGTGGTTATGTAAAGTCTTCTAAGGCAGATATTTGGGTTTATAAACGGACAGCACCTTCTCCAAGTATGATTTGCCACATCTCCTCTTTTTAGTATTTTCTTTCTCAGCAGCTTTATGCATACACACAGATTTTTCTTACAGTCCCATGTGAAATGCCAACAAGAGTACATTGCAGTTGGGTGCTACAGCTTTTATTTAAATTAGTTGTATATAAAAAAGAGTAATTCCCAAAATATTCTTTGCATCAAGAGTCATAATAAGGCATTTCTGAAAGATGTGGCATTTTCTGAGGCTGTGGTGAAGCATATGTCGAGAAAGATGGCATATGCTTGTCAGGATCTGAGGGTTTTGCAGGAGTATAATTTCATTTGTTTAATGATTCTGTTGTCATCATTTAAAAATCTGTTACTTATCCCTTTTCATTTGGATGTCCATCACTATATGTAATTGTAGAAACCTAAAATAACTGTTCAAGCAAAGCTGATAAGGACCAGAAATGTCTTCTGTTAGATCAACTAACGTGATTGGAATAGAAAACAAATTTTCAGGCAACCAAATTCTTTAGGTCTAAACTAGAAGCCAAGTTAAAAGAAATAGCAAAGTTGCCTAGAATTTAATTATTTTTAGACTCTTGGCTTTTAAGGGTTGAGTTTTTTCAGTTTATGATGCATAAGCTTTTCCAGTGTGTTTAAAAAAAATGTAGCTTATGATGCATCATGTATGAATTTGCTCTTAACTTCTTGTGGACCCTGTAGAAATAATTCCTGAATCTCCAAGGGTCCATAGAGTATTTCAAAACCCACATTCTCTGGCTTCTCAAGTGCACAGTTGTTATGGAAATAGATGTGAAAAGGCCTGTGTGATCATATTGTATCTTCTAATTAAAACATTGTTTTGCCAGTAAGTACTTCATTATGAGTGGAATAACTAGATTTGTTTTAAGATTTGTTCCAGTCAGACTAATTCACTGGTGAAATTTACTTGAAATTTTCTTCACCTGTAATTGCTTTCATTTTTTGGTCTCATTTTCCTCATTTCTTTGCACCTGTGTTGCCTGTGGCCTCTACATGGTGATGGTTTTAAAAATCAGTTTACATATCAGTCCTGATCTTTCTTGAATGTAGTATAGTAAGATACCCATAACAAGATACTGTACGAGATACCAACTTTATGGTGTAGGGAGAAATATCTTCTTTCTGGGTATATTTATTCTACCTTATGATCTGGGCAATTTAAATTTGAATTTCCCACTTGTAGTTCTGTACAGAAATCATTAGTGTGTACTTCACTTCCTTTTAAACCTGTAACTGAAAGCCAGAGAGAGAGATTACCATTCTTAAACTCCCTTTTTATGTCATGAAATGGCAGTGCCTGAGTGGTACAGTTTCCTGAGTTGGCCATTTTGGGACCCACACAACTAATCTTCAGGTAAATATTGTCAATAACTGCTCTGTAGCCTTTCTCTTTTGTTTTTTTAAGCCAGCTTCTTGGTTTTTATTCTTTTCTGAAAGATTCAGTTGTACACGGCATGCTACATAAGTTAAACCTGTTGTCCAGTTTCATCACATGTGATGGAATATCTAAATTCTGGAAAGTGCTGTGAAAATAGATGGTTGAGGAGATTATCCTGGCTAATTTCACCTCCAGGGTTGAGTAAGAAGAGGGAGAAATTAGTACTAGGGGGCATCAGGGAATCTACTCAGGTCTGGTTTCTCTGCCTAATGTAATACAAAGTCAAACAAAGTTTCTCCCACTGCAGAGATTCCTAATGTCTCTTAATAGGTCCAGCTGCACCTGAAGGCATATATCACATTTCAGAGTGTGATGTATCTAAACAGTCAAACATCCATCCTACCCAATACCTTGAGCGTGTTCAGTGTCTTACGCAGCGCATTGAGCTGAGCACAAGTCAATGCCATGGAAAAAGGCACAACAGTCTTAGCTATTATAGCCCTCTTCTTTCACTGTTTGGTCCTATCTTAAAATGATTCAAGACTGCTGTACAAGTCCCAATCCCAGGGCAGCATTTGATTGCCATTATTATACTTATTGCTGTGCTGGACCTCACCTGTAAGATCTTTCTATAGCCACTGTTGTTTGCTCAGCACACCACTCCTTTACTACAGATGCCAGTCTTTATGGTCTTGCAGTCAACTTTTTCAAGCAAAATAAAAAATTATGTAGGCCGAGAGTAAGCCTCCTTTGGGTATGTTGACATCTGAAGACTGTACCTGTGGGAGTGCTGAGTAGTGAGGAAACTTTTCAAGTGTTGCTCTTGCATTAACTATAAATCTACTGACCTACCTCCACAGTTCCTGTATTCATCCACTATTTAAGTAGGGATGTAGTTTGTAGCTTTTGCACATGTTCTTGGAGTCTCTGGTGAGATGTTTTAGGGGCAGCTTGGTCTCACTAGAATTTCGTTTGAAGTAGGTATGTTCTGGATCCAGATGTTGCATGTTTTCTCTTGGTCTTTTTCAGGACAATGCCAGTGTAAAATCTTCTAGCAGCTTGGAGCCTAATTTGTTTTGTGATGAGGAAATCCCTATTAAATCAGAGGAAGTGGTGACACACATGTGGACTGCTCCCTCATTTTGTGCTGAACACGCGTATTCGTCTGCTTCTAAAAGCTGCTCTCAAGGTATTTTCTTTTGTGTACATGGAGATAAAATGAATTAGATAACTGGGATGAGCAGTCAATAAGGAGGGGAACTGCTTTATTACCCGTGCTAGTTGTACGGGATGCGTCTGTAAGAAGGTACAATAGAGTCACATTGCAGTTAGTTTCATGGTGTCTGATAGTACCTGTGTCAGTACGTTCTGCTTGGGATTGTGTCCCTCCTTAGATTGTTGTTGTAAAAAGTACGTAACTTCTTTTGGTTTTGATCTCTTCCTTTTATCTTTTTATGACTTTGCCAGGGGAGGTTTAGATTGGATATTAGGAAAAGTTTCTTCATTGGAGGGGTGGTCAGATGTTGGAACAGGCTGCCCAGGGAAGTGGTGGAATCATTGTCCCTGGAAGTGTTCAGAAAACATGTGGATGGGGCACTTGAGGACATGGTTTAGTGGTGGGCTTGGCGGTGCCAAGTTAATGGTTGGGCTTGATGGTCTTAGAGGTCTTTTCCAGCCTTAATGATTCAATGATTCTATGACCTGTCTCCTATCTGAAAGGTTCTAGCACTCCAAGGAAGCAGCCTCGGAAGAGTCCACTGGTACCTCGCAGTTTGGAGCCCCCTGTATTGGAGCTGTCACCTGGAGCAAAAGCCCAGCTGGAAGATTTAATGATGGTGGGAGATCTACTGGAGGTATCACTGGATGAAACTCAGCACATCTGGCGGATTTTACAGGCGACTCATCCACCCTCCGAGGACAGGTTTCTTCATGTCATGGAGGTACGGAACTTGGAGAAATACTGTGGTGTGGAACAGAAATCCCGCCACATTACGTTGGTGGGGGTTTTTTTAATATAATTTTGGGTAGTTGAGTGCTTAGTTGCTTGACGTGTTTGGATTTCAACAGGGGAAAGTAGCAGATTCCAGAAAATAAGAGAATAATAGATCCAAAGTTTCAGTTCTTGTTCACTCATGCTGTAGCACTGTCTTCCACAATTAACCATATTTAGAACAGTTTTCTCAAGCAGTTCCATATGCAAACCCTATTTTAGAAAATACAAGGTTGGGGAAGGAAACACTGTTTTTGATTATGCTGGAAACAGGACTAATCTGTAAAAGAATTACAAGAAACATTTAGGAAGATGAGTTTATGCTTAGCTTATATAACTTGATACTTATAGGTTACTGAACTTTGTTACTGGGGAAGGAACATTTATTTTTTAGTAAAACATGGTTCGGTAATTCAGGTAATAAGATCATGTTCTTCCTCAGAATAACATAGACGTAGAAAATTTTTTATTAATGTCCTGATTGTTTTGCTCAGCTGACAGTGAATCAGACAGGTTTGTCTGCTGATTCTGAGGTCTAGTCAAAATTACTTGGCCACATCCACATGGTGGGCAAGGGGTGTGTGCTGGAAGAGAAGGTCAACTCTTGTGTTAAAGCACTTGACTGGAACTCATTCTTGATCATCTGTCAACTGCAGTCGGGGGTCAGTTTGACCATGCGTAGCTGTGGAGTATGCGATTGCTTTTTGGGTTATGCACAAGAAGTACCTAGAAGATGTTTTTTTCTTGACTTCTTGGTGGTGTACAGGAATACAAGATGGAAAGTTACATGCTGTGAACAGTGACGTTAGATGAGCAGGTTAATTGGTATCTCATTTTCTGAATGCCTTCCATATACAATGGAAGAGGTAAAGTGTTGCCAAACTGCCATCATTTAGGACAGTAGCACAAAACTACCCTGCTTGCCAAGTACTGCTGCTTTACCACCATTCTACCCGAGTACTTCATAAACTTAATGTTCTTTTAATGTATTGGTTTTGGCATGGAGTTGATTGAAGAACAGTTTGAATGCCAGCAAATAACAATTTATAAATAATATGCTGGACTGTTACATTAATAGTTAAGCAGAGCTTTTTTTCAGGGGAGTAGGGTAAGAGGTGTGGGGTGTGTATGTGTTATGACATTTTCTGGTTAATCCTTATGAATGTTTGTTTGACCAGAACTATTCATTTTGAATTGAATATTTTCTTTGTCTATTTACATACAAAATAATAGGCTTTTGTAAAATAATCTTGAGAGAATTTGGTTTTGGGTGGAACAGCTATATTCAATAATGGACAGTAAACAGAGTGTCCTTACTGACTTATAGGATGTTCTTAATCTATTAATAATTACTAAGGTTAAAGTATGTATAGCTGGATTAACTGAAATTGAGTCAGTCCTGTTCGTACAAAGGAGCCATACACGTGAATCCTTCAGATATAAATAGGACTTGTCACTGTGAATGCTACCTGCAGGCACAGAGTTTGCCAATTTTAAGCCTCACTTCTGATTTGAATCTGTTATTTAAGAGCTGTCGATGACGCCAGGATATTTACAATGTCTGCCAGTTTGGAAGCTGTTCAAATAACGGATGTTACTTTCTTCTCTTGCTTGAGTTGACGATACATTTTAAGAATTCACCAATTACACTTTCTTAATCTCCAAAATAGCAGTCGCTTACTCTCAAAAATAATTACAGGCAAGACTGACCTTGGATGAAAAATAAGCAAGAGCATCTAACAAATGATTAATCTTCTCAACTTCTATTAAAAAACAATATAAGAAGGGAGTTGTAATTATTGCTTATTTTGCCTCCTTACCCTTGTTGATGAATTACTTTTTCCACTGGGTATTTTTGATTGATTGTACTTGACACGGTTGGTAATACTTAGGATTTTTTTTCTAATATGGTGAAAATAAACTTAAGCGCCTTTTTGTTTAGAATTTGTAACAGTATGTTGTTGAGTAGGTTTCTTCATACCATGTCAGCATAATGGTAGAGGTAAGTACATCTCTCAGATCTCAGGTTTGCAGGAAATTTGCATTTGAATAAAAACCTCTCTTCACTCTTTCCATGAAGGATGACAGCATGGATGAAAAACCACTGAAAATGAGAGGAAGAGACTCTTCTGAGAGGAAGCGGAAACGAAAACTGGAGAGAGCAGAGCAGTTCTTCGGAGATATGAAGCAAAAATCTAGGGAGCTGAAAAAACTGGAAAAACCTAAGAAGAAGAAGCTAAAACTCACCATGGATAAGACAAAGGAGCTGAACAAGCTGGCAAAGAAACTAGCTAAGGAGGAAGAGCGGAAGAAGAAGAGAGATAAGGCAGTTGTTGCAAAGGTAGAACTAGTAAAGGACAGCACAGAGAAAAAAAGAGAGAAGAAGGTGCTAGATATTCCTTCTAAGTACGACTGGTCAGGAGCAGAAGAGTCGGATGATGAGAATGCTGTGTGTGCTGCACAGAACTGCCAAAGGCCTTGCAAGGACAAAGTGAGTTTTTGTGTAGTTCTGTCACAATTCCATGCAAAGTCAAACCCCCTCTGTACAATTTAGTATTTAGATTGAACAGCATGAGAAACCGAAGTGGTGTGATTAGAAATGAAAGAAGATTGAGTAGTACTTGGGTAGGTAACAGATGTTTCAACTATAGAAGTTCCATATTCCATTAGGTACTTTAAAACAGGAGAAGATGGAAAACTAGAATCTGTGAAAAGGTCTTGGTTGGGAAGTTTAACTTCTTCAAGCTGAGTGATTTTTTTGTTGACTATGTGCAGCACGCATTGGCTGATGCAAAGGATTAATTTTAACTCAGATAGAAATGTTCCTGACTTTAATGTGTTTCTGAGCAGGAGTAGGACTTGTGATGTTCCTAAATGAAGTAAATGTCTGTATTTCTTGCATGCTGTCTGAGAACAGTGATGCTGCAGACTGAGTGATTTACCAAATTCAGTGCTTCAATTTTTTTGTTAGAGATGAATAATCAGTGATTTTAGATCTGATTGGATTATTACAAAAGAAACTTGATCACTCTCTGTGGTACTGCCTGTCCTAACTGTCAGTTTTTAACACAGGTTAATTGCTGATCAAAAAAAAAAAATTTTTTTAGATGTTTTTTCTGCTTTCGAGAAAGTAGAAAAAACACACCCAGATAACTGTAGGGTTGCCACTATACTGTACTGACTTGGACAAGAGAGAGTAGGAGCAAATGCAGATACAAAGAACTTGTTTCACAGAATTGAAACATTGAGTTCAAGTCTTCATTGAAACAGTCAGAAAGACCAGTTAAAAGACCAATTTTGAAATCTTAAACTTAGACCAAGGTTAGAAATTACACTCAGTCACTCACATGATACAGTCTTTGTATTCTCTTTGCTTCACAGATGGTATTTGCTTCATATTAGTACACTTTTTGTGGAAATTGAGATATCAAGAGAGAGGAGAGTGACTTTAAGCTCCTCTTATAAATAAGGTTGCACTAAATCTGTCAAACTTCCGTGAATGAAACTGAGTAAAATTCCTGATCGTATAATCAAAGGTTTTAATGGAATGACTGCCTTGCAGTTGGATGTACTTTTTTACATTCACAGGTGAATGCCATGCATACATGAATACATACATAGTTGTTATACAAGTAAAAAATGGCAGATACAGGAATGTAATGACTGAAGCTGCAGCTGTTCATGACCATCACTAGTCACTTCTGAAAATTTGTTCAGGAGTGGTTTACTACAAACTAAAGCAAAATCTTGATCGTGTTTTGTCATTTTGATAGGTTGGCACTACTGTTAGTTTCCTAATGTATTATCACATTTATCTGTAAGTTGAAAGCAGAACTAAAGCAGTAACAATTTTTATAGCTATAGCATGCCACTGGAATGGAAAATCTGTGTTTCTTACCCTGCAGATCACAGTTTCTGCCCACTGGCTCAAATTAACATGCACTTTTATTCAGGGAATTACAGAAATCAAATAATTAATCTCTTTCCCTTCCCGACTTTTAATTTCTTTTTTATGTTTTTTCTCAATTATAGCAAGTTTTCTCAATTCCATAGCAAGTTCAGCTCAAAATTTGAAATACTCTAGCTTAAATGTTCTGACATTTTGGAGTTACAGTTGCATGTGCATTTTTGGGCATTTGTTGGCCAGCTGTATACCCAATATCTAGCTGGTACAAAAGTATTAGAACTACTGATGTCATGTGGCTTTTTTTTTTTCTGTTTGTTTCCCAAAAACATCAAGCACTTTTGTTTTCTGTAATTTCGGAGCTTCAAAAGCTGCCATTTGATAATGCAGTCTGAGGGGGTGTATGTAATTTAGAATGTGCATTTGTAGACTTTCATCTATGCTGAAGTATCCGTCTTTGAGCATACCACTATTTTAAATGTGTCCTAGCACACGTTACTTTCATTTGAGGAGAGCTGAATCATCTTCCTCAGTACTAGTAGTTTATATTTGTATTGTTATGGTCTAAGGATGCAAGAGGGACAAGGTTTGTTGGAAAAGAGTTGTTTTTTATTAAACTGAAGCAGTTAGTTGGAGCAAGCTCTACAGGGTATTAATTTGTACCCAAAAGCTTTTATGGTCTACGTACCTCAGGCAGGTTTAATAGGAGGTATTTTCTTCGTAGAAATGGTGCCTATTTGTCTTTCCTTGTAATGTGCTATGTGTTGCTGATCTGCTCTCTTGCAGGTGGACTGGGTGCAGTGTGACGGTGGCTGTGATGAGTGGTTCCATCAGATTTGTGTCGGGGTCTCTCCCGAAATGGCTGAGAATGAGGATTACATCTGTATAAACTGTGCAAAGAAACCCATGCAGGGACCAAGCAGCCCTGCTCATGCACCACCTCCTCCGTTCTTGTTGAGTTACAAACTACCAGTGGAAGATCTTAAAGAGACAAGTTAGCAACTACTCCATGCCCAGAACTTGTTGGGAAATGGACCACTGAAACCCTACAGGAAAAGAGGGTTTGAAGCTAATGTAGCCAATGAGCTTCACTTCCAAGGATGTACAGACCTGCAGCAGAGTTGGTCCGTTCCTTACAGCTGGCTTCCTTCATACAATGGGAATGTCAAGGCACAGTGGTACCGACTCATCTATGCAGACACTGCCTGATTTGGAGCTCCAGCCAGTGTTTTCTGACTTGGGTGTTTCCATCTTTGAGTGTGGCTGTTGCTCTAGAGACTGAGCAAACTCAAGGCTGTTAGATTAGACACTTCAGGGTGTTAGAAGTACATGTTGGCAGTGGAGCTGGCCTGGAATTGGTGGGCACAGGCTGGAGCTTTTAGGCCTGTCCTAAGGAGATGACTTCGGAAGTTATCTTTTGCCTCTCCATGCCAACCCAGAGCATAGAGCAATGTCTTGGGAGAGTCAAATTGCCTCCATAGCCAGGCAGCTAACACTACACTATAAGGATGGGAGCAAGTGGATGAATTTCTTTTAATTTCTCTTTTGTAGCTGAAGGGCAGAGGAGCTCATACTCTCAGAAATCAGCAAAGGTTCTGTTTACCAAATAAGAAACCCAACTCTACTCCACTAGGCAAAACTTTTTCCTCGGTGGGAAACAGACGATCTTCCTGTCCTGAGGAGGGCCAGAAAACATTGATAATGTCTAGCTAGACCAGAACTTGTGAAGAGCAGAGTGCTTCCCTTTCCATGGGGATGCTCTCTCCTTTTCTAGGCTTTGCTTAGAGTTCTGCGCTCCTGCAAATTAAAGTTGTCTCGTGCAGGATGGAGCTGGCAAGGAGGTACAGCACCCAGGGTTCCAGCTTCTGAGATCTGTACCCAGGGATGGGAAGGAAAGAAGACTGCCCACTTACCTCAGAGGGCTCGAGCGCATGTGCTTCTGTGAAAAGTTTCACTCACAACTATTTCCAGTATCACCAGGCTACGGGCACAGCCTCATATGATACCACAAGTAGTCTGCAGATACTGTTCACAGTGCAAATCCCCCTCCCTGCTGGCTTTCCTGGATGTGCACCAGTGTACAGTCAGCAACAGTTCTTGTTTGAAATCGCCTCTGGCTTTGCCAGAGGACCAGAGGGGCTTGAGGTCATCCTGGGTGACAGTTGTTTTAGTAAATCCATTTTTAAAGAAGGACTTGTTTTTACTTTTTTCTAAATGTCTCAGACTACTGACTTGTTCTATAAATAGATTATTTTTCTTTAATTTTTTTATACTTACCACTGTTAACCAGCAGCACAGACAGAGGTTCACAAAGCAAAAACCTGCCCGTGGGCTTGGGTTTTTTTACTCCATTCCTTCCTTGTAGTACAAGGAATTAGCAGTTACCTTCCCCATTCTAGCTTGACCAGCTGCCTGTGTTTAAATAGGTAAATACATTTCATGTGCTACCTTTGTGTTTGGGTTTGTTCCTATTAGTGGGGCATCTGGGCCTTAACGACTCCAGTGGATGCTGGCTTTGTGTATGTGACTGTCTGAAGTTGGCCACTGAGCTGTCTCCCCTCTCCACTCGCTCCCTATTGTGTTTCCATTCTTCTGCAGTTCTAGGAGTGTTGTAAGTAGTGTCCAGTCTTACTAGGAGCTGGATTGGGATTTAAAGAAATATTGACAAAAACAAAAGTGTGCTGTCTTGACTGTTCTGTGTCCCTTCTCTTGTTCTCTAGTATTTGAAAGTTTATTTATCTGGCAGAATTATCCATCCCAAAAAAAAAAAAAATACTCAGCTCAGGTAGATGGAACTTGATTGCTTTCTTTTAATTTGTGCCTGCTACCTGGGAAGAGGAAGATGTGGAAAAGCTAAATAAGATGGAGGGCAGAAGATACAGGGTCTTGGGGGCTTTGAGTGCAAATAGGGCACAGACTTTTAATTCCTGCTCCTTAAAGACTAAAGTGTTGTTAAAAGCAAGAGCAAGCTGTGGTTAAGCATGTGGCTGAACGGGCACCCTAGCAAACTTAAGAGTATTATTTGTTTACTTATTTATGAAGGAGTCTATGCTATAGCTAGACATACCCTCTTCTTTCCTCCAGTTAATTTTTTTTCTTCTCAGTGTATGCTTAGTTTTGGTAAACTGGTTTAAACAGTTGTTTCTTTCCTTCAAGCTTTAACTGATGGTACTACATAAATGTTTCCCTATATGGAGTGGATAGACTATCTGTCACAGATGTTTAATCGTTCCAGAAGTAGACTAGTACAAGATTTCTTAAAGAATCCCAGTGTTCTGTATTCTTTCCTGACTCCTAGAATCCGTGACACAGCAGGGAAAATATGGATAGCATATCCTGTTAGCCACTGAGCGTATCCTCTTAACCATTCCTACATTCTCTGTCGCGATAACGTCGTTGTTACGTGTAATTACCATCAACTGGAAAAGAGATCTTTGAGTAAACCTGCCTTGCATGTTCCTGTTTCTCTGCATAGAGGTGTGGTGGGGAATGTTAACAGTAGCACTGGTTACAACAAAATGGAAACAAACAGCTGTATGATGCAACAGTCTATCATTCTGCTTGTAACAAGCATAGAAAGGAGTAAAAAACAGAAAGAAATGTGAAAATCGTGCAAAAGTCACATTTTTAGTAGCTGTTTTCTATATAGCCTTTTCATAGAGCCTCTCTATTCCATTGTTGAAAGGAGATTGCCACACCTTTTCTTGTTACAGATGTCTTGTCTGCTTTTGGATAAGGTGTTCATAAACTGAAGACCATTATTAGCTTCACATCTTATTGTTTTAAGCTTGTTTTTTAAGAGCATAATTCCTATCAAAGGATTGCTGATAGTATGAACTTATGAATAAATGTTAACTTTTGGAAAAATCTGTAGATATGTAGTTAGTGGTTGAAAAACCTAAAGCTGCAGCTGTGGTATTGTCTCCAGATCTTAGGGGTTTGAATTTTTATAAAAACATGCAAAGAAAAAAGCTGAAGTTGAGCTAAGTTAATAATGTTCTTACAGGTCTGCTACTGCTGTAAAAAAAAAAAAATCTCATGCTTTGGTAACAAAATCTCAGAATACAAAAAAATACTAGCTCATATGTATCTGGAAAGGTACACGTATAGTCTACAAAGACTACTAGCCATTGTTTGTGTTATTTTATTTTGTGCATCTGACACATAAGGTCAAAGAAATCCCCTGAGTGTTGTGAGGAGCTGAAAATGGCCAGGACTTGAGTTGTATGTCTTATACAGACTACATGGCTTCAAACTTTTTTTGTAAAAAACAGAACCTGGAATTTGCAACTTTACTTGCAGAGAGATAAATGTCACTCCTGACCTTCAGTACCATTGCCTTTAGGATTTATGGTTTGACAGATCATTTGCAGCTGGATGTTTGTGCTGCCTGGATTTTTTGATAATGAGGACTTAAGGTAATATTGATGATATTATGGAAATTATCTTAAGGGTTTGTAATACAGTCACACAGCATAAGATAACAGACAGTTGTCACTGTGAAACTTGCATTGATCTTTTCAATTTTTAGAACTGTAGAGCAGTTTAGGTTGGGGCTACTTTTGGAGGTCATCTGGGTCAACCTCCTGACTCTAGAGCAGTGCTGGTTTTGAAAGGAGGTGAAGATTTTCAGGGCTGTGTCCAAGAAAATTTTCAGTATTTTCAGGGATAAACGTTTGACAACCTCTGATTTCCTGTTGGATTTTGTAGAATCTTCAGTGCAAACTTTTATCTAATGTACAGATTCTCACTTGCTGTAGCTCACCTGTTGCCACGTGAAGAGTGTGGCTCCATATTTTCTGTATCCGTGCATTAAGTAGTTGAAGACTGCAGGTCCTGCAGCCTTAATTTCCAAGCTGAACAAACCCAGCTCAGCCTCCCCTGAGCCATGTCATGAGCTGCAGCCTTCTAACAGTGTTGGTGGTCTTCAGCTGCACTTCCTTTCCTGCAGGTTGGTCATGTCTGATTTGTAATGAGGAGCCCCAGACTGGATAATGCTCTTCCAGATGCAGCTTACAAGTGTTGACTACAGGAGGGAAGTAACTTCCTTGAACCTGCTGCCCATGCTTTTACTATGCAGCCTGGTACAGGGCTGGCTTTTACAGCTGCAAGTACTGCTGACTGCTCTTCATTGTGGCCACTGTTAGCCTCAGGTCTTTTGGTTTATTTTTTCTCATATGCAGAACTAATGGACTTAACAAACATTCCATCAGCACATCAGTCAGTCAAGATCCACTCGAATGGGAGTTCTCTCCTCCCATGTTTTGGGGTGTCCTGCTCCTGTCCTCCACCAGCATTGTTTGGTGTCATCTGCAAACCATGAGTGTGCTCCGTCCCTCCACCCTGGTAGGTAAGACACGAACTAGTAGTCTCCAGTGCCAGCTCCTTAGGTACTGCACTTGCAGCTGGCGACCTCCTAGACTTCAGATTGTTGACTACTGAAGTCTGAGCACAGAAGTCCACCCTGTTTTTCACCCCCATTGTAAGTTGTCCATCCACTCCATAGGTGTGTTTTTGCCATAAGTCTGGGTGAATATCTATCCACTGCTCTCCCCTTGTCCATACAGTTCATCACAGAAGGCAACCAGATTGGGCTAAGGATTATGGTCGTGAGTATTACCAGTCACCTTAACCCTCATGGGCCTGGATGTGGCTTTGAGGAGGATTCCATAATCTTTCTCCCCTGAATGGGCAGAAGGGTTCATCACAATCCATCAATAAAGTCATCTTCACTACAGACATTTCCTTAGGCTTCATTCATCTTTGTAGCTTGTAAAATTTGAAGGAAAAACCCACAACCTCTCTGAAATGCAGCTTTTAAGATGCATGGAAAACTAAACAGCAGAACCAGAGGTTTCTCCAAGGGCTGTTCATACTTAAATCCATGTGGGCCTGGAAGAAAGGCATAATACAATGAGCACGAACAGGGGCATCTCTTGTTTTAGGAGAACTGGTACACTCTGCAGCCTTCATTCCACAGTAGTGTGTGTACTAGGCAGATGTCTAAGGAGAGCTATCACTTTCATTTTTCTGTTCTCATGACAGTTATTAGTATAAACACAACACAGTTGTAGCAAAACAAAGCGAAACTTATTCAGATATTCGCTAGTTACTTATCAGACATGTCTTGCTGTCATTCTAGGTACATTTTGCATACTTTTAAAAATAATGACTGATATCGCTGTACATTAGCAATCATTTTGTGTATTGGGAATGAAAGGTTTTAAAAGGGTGGAAAAAGTTCCTTGCAGTCATTCCTAAAGTAACTTCTTAAAACCCCTGTAGGAAGCTGAGAACTGGTCTGGTAAAAGCAAGATTTGAGCCTTATTCCAGTTAAATGAAAACGAAAAGCAGAGAACTTCTCATCCTCTCCAGCTGTGGTCACTGAGAATGTGTTTGGTCAGCCTGCCTGAACCAAAGAGGAACTGTACTTGAAGCACCCAGGCAGTGGGGAGATGCAATAAATCTAGTCCTTACCGGAACTCTAGCCACGTTGGCTTTGGGAGGGTGATAAATGCATAGGGCAGGCTGGAAACTGCACAGCAGGACAGCGAGAGAATTGAGCCTTATATAATGACATGGCTCGATACAAATGAGTGTTAAGTTGCAAGGTAAAGGAAATGAAAGTAGCAAGGATTTATTGAAACCAGATACTTGTAAGGAGGCATGCTCTGAAAGCCTTTGAAACAAAAGTGCTGCTGCAGTGAGTAGTTTTAATCCTAGGTGGGCATTGTGTCTTAATTGGAAGCTTTTCAGAGGTCAATTTTTGGCAGTTTGTGTATCACCCCCACACCTCCTCCAAAAAGGTCATTGAAAGACAAAGTGCCAGAGGGAACTGCTGTGGGTGTTAATATCCAAGGACAGCAGCCACCTCTGAACACACAGGTCCTGAGATGATGGATGGTTGATGTGTCTAGCCAGCCTGGCATTGGTTTTTAATGGATGGGTGATGTGCCAGCTGATCGAACTGCTGCATCCTTTTCCGGGTGGATGCAGTCTGTTCTCAGCCTTGCAGCAGCTTTGCCCATTGCCCAGGGGGTAAACTGAGCTCTCTTGTTGCTCCCCAGAGCAATGAGGTGTTGACAGCTGCTGTTCCGTGATAGCAGTGGAGCCCACACAAATCCATACTATGAATCTGAGAAACAGCTCTGGTTTCAGTGGGATGTGGGATGAGTAACACATTCTATTTACTTCTGTCAGCTAATGATTTGACTTCTCCCTTTATACAGCTGGAAATTTAGTTAGCCAGGTCTTGTGTGTGTCTCTGCAGTGGCATTATCAGAGTGAAATACTGTGAAGATCAAAATCTAGACATTATCAGTGTACTGATAGTGTTGCATCCCGTTATTTCCTTTCTGGACAGTCTCAGGCAGGAGAGAGGCAGGAGTTGGATGCTTTAGCTTTCCCTGGAAACATTCTTGGGAGAGACAATTGCTGCACACCAGTGTCTGAGAACACACTGGTGAAGAAGTGGGATCACCGGGTAGCAACCCTGCCTAATGCTGATGAACCAGCCCCCAGGTGAGTGTGTGGTGCTTCTGCTCTTCACCTGTTGCTAGAAGATGATCTACAGGTGCAGCTGCAAGCCATTATCCAGGTTTGTATCCATACTGGTGCCGTTTGAAAACGGGTTTCTCACCTTCTGGGGTCACCATGGCACTGACTTTCCCTGGCTTCTGGTAGGAATATACTTGGAATGGTCAGACTCTAGGATTTAGGGGTGTTAGAGAGTACACAAAGCTAAACAAATAAGTAATGGAAGAGTCCACAGCAACAGAAAAGCTGTCCATAACTTAAAGATTGGGGGTTTTTTCTCGCTGAGTAAGGCAGTTCTAGGAAGCTTATGGGTCAGATTCCTGTTTGGAACAGAAAGTGGGTATGATCTTTGTGTAACTCCTGTTTACAGAGTGTGCAGGTTGTGCTGCTGCACAAGCAACACCTGAGATTCCTGCAAAAAGAAACTTGCTTTGCCTTATCCTTAAAAGCAGCTGTTCTACGTCCCAGTTTCTCTCTCAGCTCTGGTGATCTCAGAGAAACACAATTGTTTCCTGTGCTTTTTGCTTTTGTCCCGTTGGGCAATCCCTGCTCTCAGGGAAGTGAGGCCAACGGAAATGAGGACAAATTCCCTTCGCAGACTTTTTTTGCTCCCAGCAGGGGAAGTCTTGCCTCCCACCCTTCTAGGGCTGCCTGACTACTTCAGAGAAGCTGTGAGACTGCAAACTGGGGGGAAGCATGGAGCTGCCATTCCCTACCTACAGAATGGAGCACCCTCTATGCAAGCTGGCACTTTGATACTCTGCTCTCATCCATGACTGATCCTCCAGCTTTTTCACCAGCCAGTTGCTGGAAGCAGAGAGGCTCTGCAGCTCAACCTTCCAGGCAGCCCCGGGCTGAGTGTGGGAATGGTGCTGGGGGCATGTACACCTTCAGACTGGTTCTGACAGCGCGTGGCCACAGTCAATGGGCTGTGTGGGACAGTGCTTGGGTTCCTCACCGTGTCTGCACAGACCAAGTTTGGTCTTCCCCTTCCAGCAAGTTCCTTCCTCCTGGAGTCCCATTAGCCTCTGTTTTTCCTCTGCAGTGAGCCAAGTCTCCACGTCCTTTGGCATTGCTAGGGCCATATTTGGACAGCAGTAAAAAAGGGCTGCTTTCTGGTTTGCTCTGGTGTAAATCCACAGGTTCTGTTCTAGCAGTAGGGTGTATCCTGGTACTGCTGTGCAGTTCAAACCTTGTGGTAAGAAACTTGTAGGGCAAACAAGAATATCAAAGGCCTATCTTTTATTCTCCCTAAATCCCAGATTAAAGGTTTCATTGGCTCCATGTTTTTAACTACTTACCCAGTCTGAACATACCACCGTGTCTATTTTTTCCCCCCTCAGTGGCCATCAAAACTTCAGATCTGGGCTGTGACTCACTTAATAAAACCACATTCCCAGCACTTGTCAGATGATTGGCAAGAAGTGCCTGACCCTCTGCCTTAGCTTGCAGGGACCAGGAATGAAGTGCCCTTATCAAAAAGAGCAGTAGTGCTCTCAGCCTGTCTGGCTGAAGGAAAGAAGTTAATTAATATTCACAATGGAAACACCTTGTGTTTGGCTGTATTTCTCCCTCTGACCTTTTGGTCAGATCCACCCCTGTGTGTCTTATTTCAGGTGAGCATCATTGTTTGAATTCATGGTGGCAAAAGGGTAACATGGCTTGGAATTTGATATTCAAACATGACAGAGTGAAGCACATGAGCAGCCCTTTTGTTCCCTCTGGAGAAGGCTGGTCTCAAGCAGTGCTAAGAAGCTACTGTCTCCATCTAGCATGTGTGTGGTGGATTGACTGGGTCAGACCCAATCCACATGTGGCTTCACTAAAACCTCTGTCCCCAGTGCCTGGGCACCAAACCCCTGCTCCACTGCCACTCCTCCTCTTGGCCGAAAGGGTTAGCTTTCGTCAGACATCATCTGGATCTAATTTGAAGCATGACTTTTTCATCTCTGGAACTCATCAACAGAAAAATAAGATTGCCTTAAGTTATCAAAACTCACAAATTACCTTTCTTTTTTTTTTTCTGATGAAAAGTGCCTAAGCCTGAAAGAGAGAGACTTGGTGCCATATGTTGCAACTGACTACCAGAACAGGAATGACTTGTAGACAGAAGATCAGCCTTTGTATGAAGGCTTGTGATTCTTGCTTCAGGCAGAATTCCATCCAGCTGGGAAGCTAAAGGCTCCAGGTCTTGCTCATTTTATGTCTCAAAGCCCCACCAGACAGTGAGCCAGTACAGATGAGTGACAGAGAGTGCATCTCCTGTATGTGAGCCCCTTTTTTCTCTGTCTGCAGAAGTAACTGCACTCTGTCTGCCTGTGCTACCTTGTGGAGACCTCAGCAGGGCAGCCAAGGGGAAGGTTAGAGAAGACCAGGTCCCTCTGCTCCCTCCTGCCCTGCCTTGGGCGGCTGGTGACCAGAAGAGCAAAGCAAGGGACACAAACTGTTTCTGATGAGCAGTGGCTGGGAGCTGGCACACTGCAGAGCCTTGCCACGGGTGCTTGTGTCCAGGCAGCATTTCAGGGGTGGGCTCTGGACTCCCAGGCGGTGCTTCTCCAAGCCCAGCATCCCTGGGTGCTGCAGTGGCCCCGAAGCTCAGCCAGGCACTCCTTGTGCCAACACGAGGGCTGCCTGGGATGTTTTATAGAGAAACACTGCAGGGGCTTTCTGAAATCTACTGTAATTCTTATTTTTGGAAACTGGTAAAACTGAACTCATGTTCTGTTTCTTATTGACTGTTTTTGAAATGCCCCAAGTTTTCACTTTGTCAACTCATGCATAGAAAACTTCTTTTTGAGAAACTTTAAAAAACCTTCCCTCATTCTGTCCACCAATGACTAGCTGATTATTGGATTTTCTCCCAGAATGGAAACTTTGTGTTCTGAGTAGTTACCAGACGAGTAGTCCTGAATTAAAAAGGGGATTTTGGTGGTTTTTTTTTGTTTTGTTTTGTGGGTTTTTTTGTTTGTTTGTTTTTTTTGGTTTTTTGTTTGTTTTTGTTTTTTTTTTTGTTTGTTTTTTTTTGTTTGGTGGTGGTGTTGTTCTTGTTTTTGTTTGAGTGTTTAAGTAAGTATGAACAGATGCTCTGAGAACACTGCCCAAACTTTGCTTGTTTAAAACCAGATTATGGGTTTTCTGGGGAGGAATCAGTTAAGTAGGTACAACCGTGTCTCACCTCAGAAAAGTTTTCACTTTTTCCTGCCACAACATCCCCCTTGGAGGCAGAAAGGGTGCAGGGGCATCTAAATCCCAGCCCTATAAATGACTTTGATGTCATTCGTTCTGCAGTTGGTTTCAGACTTACACCTTCACCTCAGAGGAGTGGGGCGTGCAGAGCATAAGGAAAGACCATCATCCTGATGATCCCAGAATACAGCTCCTTCTCTACCACTCAATTTACCCTGCACCTGCCAATCTGTTGATCCTATGCTTCTCACTTCTGGGCCACTTAAGCACCACTGCTGTCATTAGTAGTTCAAAATCATGATTTGCTTTGGCATGTGGTTCTTGGTGCAAAAATGTCCTCTAATTTGTTCCTTGGCTGTAACAGTGAACTGATGAGTTTTAATTTCTTGATGCAACTATCAATTTTCACATCAGGAGGTCCATGATTAGGCTTTAGAAGGGCAGTGACTCCTGCCCTCTCCCTAAAATGTGCTCAGGCTCTGTTCCTGCAGTTTCTCTGCAAGGATTTGTTCAGGTTGCCCAGTTGCTGGCAAACTGGAACTAGGAAAGAGCCCTGAGGAACTGGTGATACCTGATGGAGTTGAGGGGAAAGTAGAAGGAGATGCTCAAAAAGATTGAAGTCTCCAGGCTAGAGAGTCTTTGCTTGCTGCTCAGCTCTTATTTGTATTATATTGTATTTTATTATATTATAAGCATATACGTAATGTATCTATACATATGTGCTTATAACTGCACAACCTTGCAGTGCTTTCATTTTGGCCCATAAACGAAATGAGGATACTCTTGAATTCTGAGCAGCCAAAAACCCAAACCCCTGTTCCTTGCTTGTGTGTGCAAAGGGCCAGAGTGTTTAACAGGGAGAAGGTACTAAGGAGAAGTAAAAGCAGAGGTAAGATGTGAAGCAGATCCACCTGCCTGGGCTCTCCTGCTGTGCCTGTGCTTGTGCATGCAATACAAATACCTGTGTGTTCCTGCTTTCGTCTCGGGTTTGGTGTTGCAGATAGGCAAGTGCATACCCATGGAGTGCTGCTGTTTTCATCCTGGTCTGGGGGGTAACCACTGGCACTGAGACAGCGGTGACACGAATCTGCAGCCCTGTTGCTGCTGGGAATTCCTGTTACAGCCCAAAGTGCATCTGGGGGCACAGTTATTTTGGTCTCAGCTTACCTCCTCCTGTGCTCTACAGCTTTTGATCAGAGGTGCCTGGAGAGGGACAAACCAGCACCCTGCCAGCCTACACACTGACTGCAGTGCCAGCATCACCCACAGCTCCTGCCTGCAGAGGGGCAGAGGGCATGGCAGGGCTATCTGCAGGAGAGGGTTCTCCAGTGCTGTGAGTGTGCCATCCCACGTTCAGACTGGTCTCTGAGCTCTGGCTCAAGCAGAAGTGTCACCTGTTTATCTCTAGTATGCAGAGCATGGTGTCCACAGACAGACATTATCTTGCACCACAAACCTGGGCTCAACAGTGAGGCCTCCACAGGCTTCCAGGAAGGACAGGGCTTTTCTTGCCTCAGGATTCTGGTCTTTGAAGTCATTATTTGGAAGCAGTTACTCACTAGGGAGGCTGTGTCTGAATGAGGCTGTCTAAATGGCTGCAATGGGATATTCTGCCACGTAGGATCTGCAGGCTCTTGAAATGGCTTTTGGGTTTTGCCACTGTAGTTTCAAAATATGTGTGCCTTTCTGGGAGAGAGTTTAGCAGTTCAAGCAGGAGTCACTCCTTTGTGCTTACTTAGACTTCTTTCTCTGCTGAGCAGCCTCCAGGTTCCTGTAATGTGCCAGCTGGTATCAGTCTCTGTTTATCCCCTTTCTGTGCATATTTGTGACAACTTTGCTTGCTCCAGCCATGGTTGCTTAAGCTGAATAAGACTTCCAGGCTAAACAGGCCAGTAGCAGGGTGGTTATCAGATAGAGGAAATGCATCGTATTTGCTCTTGCCTTTGGTTCCCAGATAATATAACGGCAAATCGTGTTCCTGGAAGCTGGGAGGTGGCTTTCAAGATTACACGGCCTCAGAACACATGAAGGCAGTTTGTCACATGTGACAGAGGAGTGGAGGGGGAGGTGGAAGTGGGGAGCACAGTTGCTTTCAGTGCTCAGTAAAGGCCAGATGCGAATGGTGGCTTTTTCACATTGGGAATGAAAAGCAGCAGCAATTGTGCCCAGGCCATTCTCCTAAGTGGAGTTTGGCGGGTTCAGAGCATAATTCATTTGAAAGTAGCTTGTGCTTGTCTCCCAGTGAACAATTCTCTTTCCCCCTCATCATTCTCCTAAGTGGGTGCCTTTTGAAAGCCTCCTCCTTTTAGGTTTGAACTACCTCTCCCAGGTGGCTGGAGGTGTCTTGGTGCTTTGGAAGAGAGAAATTTAATTAACACTTGTTCCCTGCTAAGCTGGACATGGACGTGAAGCAAGACTATCCCTGGGAGCAGGTTCTGTGGTTCCTACCAGAGCACGCAGGGTCGTGCACAATGGGATGGGGCCACTTCTTATGCACACCTGACCTAGAGAATGTCAAAGTATCTCATTATCTCTAGAGGAAGATTGTTCCAGGTGTGCTTTGTTTGGGCTGTAAACACTCATCCAGGAGTGCAGCCTCAGCTGCTGGTGGAAGACTGGGATCAAATTGATGACAGAAATCTTGGCAAATATTGTAAGATACAGATATAAGCAAAATGTAATATAAATCAGTAGCTGTTAGCATCAGGATTTTCCAGCCCTTGTCCTGGCTGAGGTGTGAGGCAAACTGACAGTGATGCCCCTGGTCCTGCGCTCTTGCTCTTCTGCAAGAGTGGGTGTCAGGGAGAAGTGGCTAAACCAGCTGTGCCCCACTCATACCCCATGTACTAGCATTGTGCTGCTCTGCCCCCTTGGCAGCCTGCCTGGACCTGGAGGCTGCTTCAGGACCCACTCCAGGAGGCATCACTCCAGCATGGGCTGTCCCAATAAACAGTGGGTGACAGCCTGAGTGCCTGGGATGGGGCTGGGAGGATTGTGGCTGCTCTGGCTAGTGTCATTGTCAGCCCTGTGCTCTGAGCAGGTTACTGAATAGACAGCCTCTCATTTCACACCTCTTTCAGGGGAGGCCACCCACAAAATAACCAAAATAATGCCCCAGTGCCACCCTGGAGGGGGTGGCATGAGCGCAGTGCACATGGGGCAGGCACAGCACCAGGTTTGCTACTTGTCAGCACTGATAGCACTGGGAGGAAGGTGCTCTGCAGCTGCCCAGGGATGTTCAACCTGCACAATTCCAGTGGCACACACTGCAACAAAAGCTCTTCACTGGTGTTCTCCTTATTCATATAAACATATGTGTGGGTATCTATCCAGGTATTTTTAAATGGCATTATCTTGGTAGATCTCTGGATGAAGTTGTTCTCCTGTTACTACAGCGTGGATGTTATCTATGCTTGTTCCTTTTTTCTTTCTTTTAAGATTCACATTCTTCCATTTCTCGTTTCTTGCAACTCTGTTTCTGCTTTGTTTCTACCTGTTCCCATTCTTCCACTTGCCTTAGATGTAGTTACGGACTCAAAATCTTAGATGTTGAGATTTCATCCTTTGCATTTTTCCCTTTAGATTTTTTATTGCCCCGATGGGTTGATTAAAGTCCCTCTCAGTTTCTTTGCCTTCTGATATTTCAAAAATATTTATTTAAAACATCTTTTTTTCTGTTGTCTTAACTGATTCTTTGTGGTATTTGTTGTTTCTTTTCTCTTTCTACCTTCTGTAAAAAGAACAATTTTTTTTTCATCTCTCAAGTAACATCACCCAAAACCATATGGACTTTTACTTATTTCACTCCAGAAGATGTGTAAAGTGATGTTTTAGTTTAAAAATGCTTTCCTCAAGATTTTCCAGCTTGCTTTTGCACTTGTAGATTTAATATTTCCCCGTGCTGCTTATGTTTACACCAAACATTTGTTTTCATTTTTAAGTTACTGTTGTGTTCAGTACAGTCTTATCTCACTGGGTGGAAGTCACATAGTTTGTAACCAATTGCACATTTTCCTATCATAGTCTATTAGCTCCTGCCAATTAGCTTATCACCTTGTTGATAAGATTATTGTTCTCTGTATGCTGTAGTAATTGTGCTTACCCAGGGATATTCATGCAGTGATGCTGATGAACACAATAGTTCTGAGAACCTCTAGAAATGTGTCCTTAATCCATCTCCTCGTTCCTTTTACCAATCTGTTGCACAAGGTAACAGATTGTCTTGCTGTGGTTTTTAATCCCTACATTCTTACCTTAACTTTTTAAAACCTACACTATTCACTGTGAGGTGGTTTCTGCACAGGGATATTCTCCATTTCTCACTGTATCATGTAATTCCTCCTCTGGAACATCTTCCCTGGTTTTCAAGAATCACCGATTTGAGGACTGGAGCTGTTTAAGTTGGACCATCCTGTTTAATCCTTGCAGAAGAGGAGCAGTCATGTGAATTTGCTTAGTTCCTTTCCAAAGGATATTCTGTGGTAATGGCCACAGGTATTGTGTTTAATTAATTACTCACAGTGGGAGGAAGAAGTATTTAATTTTGTTTCAAATCTGAATTTTTCACTGAATGACATTAATTGTTACACTGTATGACGCAGTGAACAATAAATTTATCTTTCCCTTTTTCCTAGACCTCTGTTGTCACCCTGTTTTCATCCAAGGCATCTATTCCCGAAATGAGGAGTCATTGCATATTTGATCAGTCCATGGTTGAATTAATTCCTTACCTCTGCCTGTCCCTCTTTCATTCCCCATTTCTCCTGTGGGAAGTCTGTTGCTGTGTGGGTACACCATAGGTTAATGTGGGTACACCATAGGTTAATGTGGTGACACCACAGTGTTTGCTGGTTCGTTCCTGTTGTTCTGCTGTCTTCTCAGACTGCCTGTACACAGCTCGGGTTTTGCTGCTGCTTTACACACTCGATGCAAGGACACTGAACCCAAAAGCACTGCTTCCCCCCCATTCTCTCTTGCCTCAGATATTTATCAACAGATGTAATAAAAGTATTTTAAATCCTTACCTCACTTCCATCCTTGGACCATCAGAGCTGTAACATATCTACCACAAACAATATCCTGTTCTGTTTGCCTTTTTTATGGCCTCTAAGCACGGAGCTAATGTCATAGGGTAACTACCTGCTGTAATCCCAAGACCTCCTTCCAGAGCAACCATGGTGCATGTTGCAGCCCAGTGCTGCATGTGCGCAGCTGGGGCTGGTTGTGTCACTGCTCCCTGGTTTCTCATCTACTGCGTGATTGTTCATTCCCATTAAAGCTTCTGGAGTGATGTCCTGGCATGAGGCAGTGCTGCTCCCAGGAGAGACCAGTGGCAGAGATCCCTGGGTGTGGGGGAAAAGAGTTTGCAACCTGCCAAAGTTTCTGAATGAGGCTGTTTTGGGCCCTTAGTAAGAAGCAGCAGAGAGTTCAGCTGAGTTTATTTCCAGCTTTGCTGCCTGCCACTGCTCCTGGCCACAGCACAGCCCTGGAAACTGCGTGTCGGGCTGCGATGCAGGACTTTGCTCTGTGCCCGTGACCTCCCTGCCAAGGAAAGACTCCGTGATGGGAATTCACCGTGGATTTGTGTTTCTTCTCTTACCTCTTCCCAGCAGGTCTCAAGGCTTCGACTGACTCCAGCAGTGCTGTGGAGGCACCTCTGTGTGGTGGTCTATCGTCTCTCCGGGCTCAGTGTCTGGCAGAAAGGTGATGGAGAGCGGGAGCCCCGCGGTGCCCGGCCCGGCACGGAGCGCACTGGCGGTGCGGCGTGAGCCTTTCTCACAGGAGGGGGGAACGAGCCCCTTCGCACTGGCCATGAAATCAGTCATGTGTAGGTTTTTGTCCAGCCCTGGGGGGTGGGGGAAGGAATGTGGGTTGGGCGAAGTCTAGGATTACACCACCGCTGAATTTTTTTCTTTCCACACTTTAAATAGCCAGCACCTTTCGGTCCTGCCCTTGCCTCTCCCGTCGGCTCTCGCCCCGACAGCGCCGTCCGCAAGGTAACACCTCTGCCCCCGTTTCCTTCTGCCCTGCTCCCCCTGCGCCCCGCACCCTCCCGGGGCTGCCGTGGGTGAGAGGTCACGGAGCATTTTCTGCCTGTTTAATAATTTTCTAGAGCAGAGGGGTCCTCCCAAGTCCTTCCTTTCGGCCGCTGTCAAACACTTGCCAGTGTTTCTTGCTCCTCTTCATGTTCCCCAAGTCTTTTATAGGGGACTACGGAGAGGCTGCAAGTGCTGCTTTGCTCTTTTTAAATTCTCCTCGGATGGAGGAGAGCGTCATTTGCTGCCAGTGCCTTTGCCTGTTCTCCTGGCGGGGATGAATGGCAGCATAATGCTGGGGCTGGGGGAGCTGCCTCTGCAGGGCAGGAGCAGGCTCGAGGGCTGGCACTGTGCGCAGGAAGGTGCCCTCCTTGGCACAAGGTCCTCAGCAATCCCAGCTTTGACACTGGGCATGGGTAAGGAACCGCAATCCTCATCCTTTGTCCCGTGGGACTTGGCAGCCAGTGGGGCATCCTGCCTGGAAGGAACAGGCTCAAACACCTCCTGATCCTTCTAAAGGGCTGCAGCAGAGCTGGTGCTGCCCATACCTGTGACCTGAGGCACCAACTGTGCATCAACAGTTGCACATGCTGTGCTCTGCTTTCTTGAGAGGGCAAGCATCCTCTTGGAGGTTTTTTCTGGGGGGAAGGTGGGACAGCAGGAGTGGTGCCCACCTACTCTCTGCTGATCTTCTCTTAGCACAGGTGTATTTAGAGATGGTGCCAAAGCTTCCTGAGAGCAGTACTGTGGGGAGTCTTGGCAGGCAACGAGCAGATGTTTGGAGAGGCAGACAGGTGAGGTGAGATCCCACATGGTCATGACTTCTGCACGTTTTCTCTTCCTCTATTAGAAAGGTAGCACCATTCTGAAAATAGCCTTTTCACACAGCATCATAGATTGTCAGCAATAGTTGCTACCACTGAAAGGAGAAACTTGTTTCTCTATTATTTCAGTTCGTCCTGCACATCCTGCATCTAAGACTTCGGTGTGTTTTGTGGCTTTCATTGCACGGTCTGTAAAACCAGACCTTGGTAAGCAACAACAGGAGAGAAGAGAGACCCTTATAAAATACCTTGTCAAGTATTTTTCCTGCTGTCATTCACTTCCAGCCCTAAGTCTGTTCCCTGATCCTGCCATGGTGGGAGCTCCAGCCTGACTGAGCCGCTGGGTTCTCTGTGTAACACTGTGCTTAGAGGCTGGGGTTCCAAAAGTGTATTGTTTTGAGATGAGTCAATTTAAAATAATGAAACTAACAGTGGCTTTTAAGGACTGGTTTTGGACTCAGTAGTGAAAGTGTACACATACTCTTAGCGCCTTGTGCCAGCAGGAATCTGTAGGAGGAGCAAGAGAGGAACAATTTGACAAGTATATGTGTGCATGTCCTTGCCGCTCTCTTGCTTCCCATAGCCCAAATTTCTGCCTCATTGCATGGCTTGTACTGTATGTAATGAAGGAAACTCCTTCTGAAGGTGGGATGGATTACAGAGTCCCTGGAGCTGTCAGCAATGGTGAAATGTTGCCCACACACCCTGGCATGGAAAAGGAGAAGGAGGAAGAGGAGGAGGAGGACCAGACCCTGGAGCGTGGTCAGTGGAACAACAAGCTGGAGTATGTCCTGTCTGTGGCTGGGGAGATTATTGGCTTGGGAAACGTCTGGCGCTTCCCCTACCTCTGCTACAAGAATGGTGGAGGTAAGTGCAGCCCTTCCAGCCAGACCAAGGGGCACCTGTAACCAGCATCCCTCCCCGATCCCTCCTGTCTCTGTGGCATCCTTGTCTGGCCCTGCCCAGTGCTGGCAGCAGCTTCTCAGCAATGCACAAGTCATGAGTCTGAAGAGAGGATGCCAACCTGCCAGCATGGTGCTGCCATCTGGGCCCCAAGCAGAGGCTGCTTTGACCCAGTGGGACATGGATAACTGGGCAGCAAAGTTCCAGTGTTTCTGGTGGCTGTAGCTGTGTTTCTCTGAGGTGTGTGTAGCTCTGGTCCTGCTGGTGAGGTGGGTGGCTATCTGCAGAGAGAGGCAGGAAGAGCAGGGAAGGGGCTTGACTCTCTGAACAGTGTTGTCTCACCCCAGGCACAGCTTCCTTGAGGGGCACCAGGCACCCTGTGCAAATCAGATCACCATCTGGTCCTGGTGGCAGAGCAGGAAGCAATGTGGGAGGCCACGGGGCACTGATGTCTTTGCAGGCACTGTGAGGAGCTGCAGCAATTCCAGGAAGTTCAGAGGGACTCCAAAGAGCTCTTGGCCACAGGCCCTGGTCCTGTGTGTCTCCGTGGGGGGGGGTGTCCCTGGAGCACTGAAGCCGGGTGGTAGGAATAGGGCAAAGTAAAGGGGTTTTCCATGTCTCAGCATAGAAATATTACATGCCTCCTGCATCCCATGGCACCCCATTGGTATCTACTGGATCTGCAAGTGTGTGGGATAAGGGACCCCTGCTCTGATGCCCATGGCAGGGCTGTGAGGTGTGTCTGATGCAGAGGCAGGGAGCAGGGCATTGCTGCTGGCACCGAGCTGCCAGCACATTAGTGCTGCTCAGGCTGTGCTCTGCAGGGACCAGTGGCTGATCCCCCACCATGCCAGGCTCTACTGCAGCTTGACAGTGGAGCTGGGATCACTTTGCAGGTGAGCTGTGGGCTTTGACAGGCGTTTGTGCCTGCTTTTGCTTTTTGGCTGTCTTTTAAGGGAGAAAATGGCTTAAAAACCTGAAAACCTTGTCTCTCAAATTTGGCTTGGTGAAATGTAGAGAGAGGGAGTCACTCTCCCTGTCTGGTGAATAATTGCTAACTGGGCCCTCCAGAAGGGCAGGGGAGAGGGGAAACAGCACTTGGCTGGGAGCTGGCGGGGAGTGAGCACTGGGCAGACCTGGGGCTGAAATCCCCTGGCTTGAGCTTGGGGGAGTCTCATGGGCCTCACTAAACTGCTTTCATCCTACTGGCATAAAAGAGGATTAAATGCTGTTTAGCTACTTTCACGCCGTGCTTTGCTAAGTGCTTGTTTCTCAGGTGGTCAGGCAATTTCTTTCCCTGTTGAAAAAGGAGTTCTCCTTGTTTTCTTTTTCTGTGGGAAATGTTTCTTGGCTGCTTGCTGAGCTGTGTCTGCTCCCACTGCTGCACCTCTCCTGGGTACTATTCCATCAGTGGAAGCAGGACCTGGAATCCGGTCCTGACAGCCGTTCCCCTGCGTGCCAGAGGAGAGTTCAGGGAGATCTCTGGTGAAAGGGGAGCTGACGTGTGGTTGGACACCACAGCAAGACACAAAGGGGTTTCTCTGGAGAAATGGGCCTGAAACAAAGCCCTGTGGAGCAGCAGAGGCTATGAGGAGTTTGAAGTCTCAGGCAGATTTTTCATCTCTGGTCCCCTTTCCATGAGGTTAGAGCAAGGATAGGGCATGAGACTCTTGTGCAGAGACGAAAGTGTTTCTTGAAAGTCTTCTCCTGTGGTGGAGCAGTGTGACAGGCTGTGCAGGACACAAGGCTCTCTCCTGCTTCATGGAACCCAGCCTACCCCAAGCAGTGCCTTGTAATGCCTCAAATTACTTTTAAAAGCTGCTAGAGCTTTTGCCCTTTACTTCTTTGAGAAGTCCAGGCACTTGCTTCTCTCATTCTTTGATAAAGGTGGCTTATTTAATTTCCAACCCCAGGTCCATCATGGCCAGCCTACAACCACTAGCTCTTGTGCCAGCACTACCATTGGTCTGCCCTCCTGGATGACTCTTTCTCTCCGTGCTGAACTGTGTGTAGGCAGTGGGGATAACTGCTCTCAGCTCTCACTTTGCTTGCCTAAATATGAGCCTCTTCATGAAAAAAGGTATCTGCAAAGTCTGAGTTAAGTAAAGAGCCACTCACTTTTCCTTTCTTTAGGGATATTGTCACATAACAAAGAGTAGTCCCTTACATATTTAGTGCTCAGTGTCTGATACCAAGGCCCTACATAGTGAAAGAAAAACAAAGAAGAGCAAAAAATTGTTCCTTTTGCTCTTGTTTGCTCTTGCTTTTGCCTCCTGGGGCGGGGTCAGGCCTCCCTGGGCAGGCTGGCCCCACTGATTGGGAAATACCAGGGAAGCCTGTCTGGTGGTGTGGCTGTCGGCACCACGTCCCACCCCAGTGCTCCCCAAAGCCATCACTGCTGCCGTCTCTGCACATGGGAAGGGGGCTGGGGAGGACACATGTGGCAGCGTTTCCCCTTTTGCTCTCAACAGGGTTCAGCTGCAGGGAGGGAGGATGGGGCTGGAATGGATGGATGTCAGCCCAGTGCTGGGGGGCTGCTTGGGCACGCTAGTGGACCCCTGTCTGCTCTGCTGCCCTCCCTGTCACCCCCTCATCAGAAGCACTCTGCAGGGTGGATCTGCTGGGAGCCTCTTCTCGATTTGCAGCTGCCCTCTGCCAGCTGAAATGAGATGGGGAGGGCACAGGGGCTGGTGTTGGGGCCATCCCACCCGGGTGTCCCCCTACCCGGTACCTGAGGGGAGTGGGGAAGATCATAGATCTTGGCCCAAACATGTCTCTGCAAATCCCTCCTTCTATCCACCATAATTCTGTGCTATTCCACAGCCCATGTGCCAGGACCCTCCAGTTAGAGTTTCAAAGCTTGAAACCTGCCTGAAACCTGAGATAACCAGAGGTGCTGAGGAAGGTGACAGACCAGATTGCAGTCTGCAAATAAGGGAAACCTGGGCTGGAAAGCTTGACCTGCCACCTCAGAGGTCTCTCCTGGGACCCCCTGGGTGCAGCTGAGTTAAATGCAAGCTTTTTGATGAGAGTGATGTCTCTGGAAATAGGCTCAGCTTCTATGATGATATGATTTCACACAAGTTAGGAGCCAAGGGGATGGTGTTGAAACAACCATTTTCCTTGCCATTTGCCCTCACCAATTTCTATTTACTGGTAGAGGGACAGCATGTGGACAGCTGCTCCTTGCTCCCCTGGGGCTACCAGGTATCATAGAGCCATTAAGGTTGAAAAAGCCCTATAAGATCATGGGGTCCAACTGTTACTGTTACATGGGGTCCAACTTCAACTCCTGTTTGTCCACAGGGAGCTGTCAAGATGCCTTCCCCGTCTACTTTGCTCACGTTTTTTTTTCCAAAAAGGGGAGGGCTGTAGCTCTGTACATGGCTGGGATGAGTGCAGGGTGGGAAACCTGGCCAGTCTCTCAAGCCTCCATTCCCTCTTCCTGCCCCTGCATGCTAGCTAAGCTTCTTATTGAAATCTCCTGGGTTTTGAGTTTACTTGTGCACTGGGATTGTTATTTCCAATACACCCCCACTGACCTGAGCCCAAAGACAGTTAGCATCTCACTGGGAGGGCAAGGACCTGTGCAGGGAAACTAGTTAGTGCTTGGATGGGTTGCCACCTCTGACCCTGTACGCCCCTTTGAGCCCACCACAGCCAAGGTGCTACTCTCTGCTTGGGTTTACCCCTTTCCTGACCCGTGTCCCTGCCTTTGCAGCAGGGCTTGAGCAGCCTCAGTGGCGCATCATGCAGCAGGAACCTGGACCATCTTGCAGGGCTGTCTCCTGTGCTCTGTGGGGTAAAGGCCATTGCTGCATTTAACATTAGAGGTAATAAAGAGCCTAGAGCATTTTATCTCTCCCTGCCTATTTCATGATAGAGCTTCAACAGGAGGGTAGCCTGGCAGGAAGTACATACTTTCCTGCACTGCTTGCTTTTTGTTTGCATGTCTGCTGCTTTTCTGTGAGCAAAGATTAAGCAAACCCACAGACTGGATGAAGATGTCAGTCTCTCTGTGCCCCTCTCTGTGCCTTGGCATTGTCATCCATGGGTTTGTCAGTTTATTCAGAATAGTCAATGTGAAAGGAGTCACCAACTTAATTAAAAGTCTCAATGACTTTACAACAGGGTGTTCTTCTGTATTTCCATACAGCTATTGGTAACTTGTTTGTTTTTTAAACAAAAATCAGCCCTAGAAACTTTCCTTTCCTCTGCATCTTTTGTAAACATTGAGTTTCTATTGCAGTTGCCTCACTCCAAGGGATGAAATGTGAGGAAAATCCCTTTTTCCTGACATCCCTTCCATGGTCTTCCTGTGCTCACAGCCCCCCATCCCTCCCAGGCTGTCACACGCAGGAGAAACCTGCCTGGTGACAGGTTGGAGACAGCCTGACCCAAGTCACCCCATGGGCTTATTTTTCTATCTGCTGCTTGAATCTGCCAGGTGCCTTCTTCATCCCCTACCTCATCTTCCTCTTCACCTGTGGGATTCCCGTCTTCTTCCTGGAGACAGCGCTGGGACAGTACACCAGCCAGGGAGGGGTGACGGCCTGGCGCAGGATCTGCCCCCTCTTTGAAGGTGGGTGGGGTGAGCCTGGGAGGGCATGGCAAGGTGGGGAGGCTCTGGGACCCTGGAGGGATTGGTCAGTGTTGTCTCTGCCCGTAGCCTGGATCATTATGTACCTCCACGCATCCACTGCCCACCCTGGCTTCCCAGCCTTGAAGGGCCACCAGCTGCCTTCTTTCCAAAATCTTTGCTGGAAAAATTGATAACCTTTTCCACCAAACAATTCCCATCATTACATTGCACCCCAGGTTTCTTCTTCGTGGCCACAGCTCTGGCCAGGAGCTTTGTGGCAAATCAAGGTTGTTCTCCAAGAGCTAAATGGGGAAAATGGTTCTGATGGTTATGGTTATGAGGAACCTAAAACATACTGCTGTTGTTTAAGGCCAGTTTCATTTATTTCATACGTAATTTTCCTGAGTTTGCAGATGGATTAAAACCGAAGTGGTGAAAGATGTCAGTTCTCTTAATAAATTGTTAGCAGTCAGATCCTTCATTTCTAGCACTGTTTCAACACAGTCATCCAGCCTCTCAGATTTCTCTGCAAGTTTCAGTTGATGATGGCTCTGGTGGCCACCCTGCTGGCATTCATCCAGCAGTGTGCTCAAAATGCAGAGCACCAATGCAAACTTTGGGTGAGCACCTCCCAGAGGGAGCCCTGTTCCTGTCCTCTGGCATGTGGGTCACCTGGCTTTGGGACTCACTTTCTGCAGGAATTGGCTACGCCTCACAGGTCATCGTCATACTGCTGAACTTCTACTACATCATTGTCCTGGCCTGGGCCTTGTTTTATCTCTTCAGTTCGTTCACCATTGACCTCCCCTGGGGCAGCTGTGACCACGAGTGGAACACAGGTGGGTGTGGAGCCCCCTCCCAGTCTTACACTACATCCTGGCTGAGGGAAACCTGCTGCTGCCTGGGGCCAAACCTCAGGAGAGTCTTGGCCCTGTGTGGGTGGGACATAGGGGTGAGGGGTGCTGGGTCACTGCAGTGCTGCTGGCACTTTTGGGGGAGAGGCTCAGTTGTTCTGGGTGTTTGCTAGAGAGCACCTGGCCAGTGCTGTGCAGTGGTGACCTCCCTGGTGGCTGCTGCTCTGGGTTCCAGCCACCAGCAGCACCTTCCTTCTTGTCATCTTCCAGTCCTCCTGTTCTGTGTGTTAGCCACAGACATAGTGCTGGCTGGGACTGTGCCACTGGAAGGAAAAATTAAATGCAATTATCTGAAGTGTCTTAGATTTCTTGCCAGCCTTTCCCTGGAGTGGTCTCGTATTGGGACTCTACGAAATTTGTCCCAGAGTCTATGCCAATCAGTGTCAGCACTGTGGATGGAAAGGGAGGGATTTTTCAGATCCTCTGGTATTCCAGGCACTGCTGCTTACACTCCCTCTCTCCCTTGGCCTCTTCCCGCAGGGAACTGCATGGAGCTCCAGAAGGCGAACTCAACCTTCAACGTGACCAGTGAAAATGCCACCTCCCCTGTCATCGAGTTCTGGGAGTAAGTAAAGGGCAGGCCTGTACACCCCTTTCCTCTCAGGCATATTTTTCCTGGGCAAGGGACAAACCCTGCAGTGGCACATCCTATTAGCCCATCCTTGCCAGAGGAGGACACAAGAGGGGGAGCTGGGCAGGTCAGGGGCTCTCAGGGGCAGCACTGTCAGTCAAGGGTAACCTTGCTGGGCTCATGGTGTTTATCTGGAGCTGTGCTAACATGACTCAGAGCCATCTGACTTTGTCCTTCTCTGATGCTGTATTCCTATCCCTCTGGACCTTTTGGCCTTCCTGGTCTCACTGACCTCTTTCCTTTGAATCCATGCTGCTGTGTCATACCAGTATGTCCTCAGAAGGCTCTGGCATGGTGGGTGGTGACTTTTGTATGTGAGCTGTCTCATCTCAAAAATAGAAAAAGAAGTGATGTTTTCACTATAGTGTGACTAATATGCAAGCTATCCTGAGAAGAGAAACTCACCAAAACTGAAATGAAGTGTTAGGGTCAGCTTACTTTACACTGAAATTTTGTTCCTCACTGTCATGGTTTTCTCCCCTTGTGTTAGTTACCCTGAGGTATAGAGTAGCTTTATTTCTGGCACAAAGGCACAGGCTTGCTGGCTTGGGATCTCTGATGGTCCTCAGCATCCCCTGGGAGAGCTGGCCCAGTTGACACTGAGCCCCTTCTGGACTGTGCCAGTCACCCCCGCCCCCGCTGTGCCTTTAGAAGGATGGAGGGTTCTATCCTCGCTGCCCTCAGCAGTGCTGCTGCATCCTGGCCATGCATGGAGCATGCACATGGTCCCTCCAGGGCATCCCTGGCTCGGCACAGGTATGTTGTTCTTAAACTTTAAAGTAGTTAAATTTTTCTTTGTCTCCTGCATGCTCCCTGAGCCTGTGCTCTCCCTCTGCCTGCTGCACATGTGTGATTTAATAGTGTCCTGCCTTAGGCTACTTTTCCTGAGGCTGGATGCTGAAAAAGTTGATGTTTCCATCACTGCTGAGACCATCCATGTGTTACTGGGAAATAAGCACGCAGGATTGGAAATTTCCACCGTCCATTGCTTCTGACAGCATCTGTTCCTGCCCTCTCTGGGCAGAGAGATAGGAGGCTTCTTCAAGAAGCTGTGACCTGTGAGAGGGCTGATAGGCTCCAGAGGCCTCTTTTGGCGGCAGTACAGTGCCCAGTTAGTTATGGTTCACTGGCACCCTTTGCCCACTGGTTACATAGTCCACATCCTCAGAACCAGACACAGAGCAATGTGACGAAATGTATCTTGGAGAGCAGTGTGATTTTTAGAACCCCTCTCTCCTCCTCTCAATCCACCACAAGGCTGTGGAACAGGAAGGGCAACGGAATGTATTGGACTGTGGTTCTCCAACACCACGACCTTTATTTTGGGATAGTCACTGTCTTTTGCAGCAGGGTAGGCATTGCTGTTGTGTTCCAAGGCAGTGCATGTTCCTTTCTGCCTGTCTTGGTCTTGAGATTTCAGGACTACACCATGGTGCTTCCCACTCAGATCCATCTGTGTGGTGTAGGATGTTGGAGGAGCGTGAGTCCTTAGGTTTGTAAGTGGTGAAGAAGATTTGACATATGCATGACATGGAAAGCAGCTGTTGTCTGACCTTATCTGAGCCAAGGTCTGTCCAGCCCAGGATCTCATCTCCACCCTGGTTGAAAGAGGATGCCCAAGGTGGCCTCTTCTGACTGTGTGTTGGGGATTATAGTGGTCTTGGTTGTGATGCCTTAGGATTTTTAGTCACAGAATGGGATGCTGTGCTGCTCTGCATCCTGAGGTAGCTGCTTCTAAGGACAGAAGAAGTGTGCTATGGAGAGGAGTTGGACAGCATTGCTTCTTGGGTGATCCTGATGGATTCTGCACAGTAAGTGCAGTGTGTCCTATGCTTTGAGGTTTGATGTGTGTCAGAAATGTAGGTGAACTTTATAATGTGTGTGGAAAAGGCCTGGGCAGAGCTTGTGTGTTCAAGGTGCTGCAAGATCTTGCAGAGAAACAGCTCTTACCACAGAGGACATGACAGATGTCATGGTGGAAAAGGACAGGAAAAGAATCAGGTCCATCAGGTCAGCCCTGAAGTGAGTTCAGAAGCAAGTGTCCATGTGTGATCTTCTGGGCTGACAGTACTTTTCTGGGGAGAGCGCTGCTTGATTCCTCTGAGGTTTGCAGCTCAGACCTGACCCTTGTTAGTAAGACAGCCCCCTTCTCCCCAAAGCCATCAGGCACTGAAAACCAGGAGGCTGTTGGAAATGTTAGTGGCCAACATCAGTGTCATTTGCATGTTCCTTTGCTTTCCCCCAATGCAGGAGGCGAGTGCTAAAGATCTCCGATGGCATCCAGCACCTGGGTGGTCTCCGCTGGGAACTGGCTCTGTGTCTCTTGCTGGCGTGGATCATCTGTTACTTCTGCATTTGGAAAGGGGTCAAGTCCACGGGCAAGGTGAGTCCTTGGTTCAGGTCAAGCCTCTTCCCTTGATCACAGCTGAAGTGCTTGTTCTACTCACCTTTTATAGGTTCAGAGAGGTCCTGGAGATCCCCTGGGAACCACTGTCTGCATAAGCTGGCAGGAGCCTGCAGGGCTCAACTTGCAGCAGGAGTGTGAGCCAGGCTTTGTGTTTTGGGTAGGAAGGGACGAGAGCACTGAGGCATCTCCGATCGTTAACTTCCAACATGTATATACCCATCTGGTCCCTCTCCATCCACAGACCCAGGAGACTCTGCAGCCTTCCTGCATATGGGATGGTTGCATGTTTGCTTCCCTCCCACCACAGTGTGAGCAAGCAGCATGTTTTTGCCTCTGCTGGCAAGTGCAGCTGGAAAATCTTCAAATTCATTAGATATAAACAAAGGTAACTGATGGCTTCAAAGCCCTCTCTGCCTCATCACCATGGGGGTCATTTTTTATTCTTTTTGTTTGTCCCAGCTCTTCATGCGGGTTGCTCGTATTCTCCAGTAATAAAAGTCTCCTTTTTTGTTCCCCACACTAGTCACCAAAGACTTATATATTTAAATGCTTTTGGGAAGGATTGGTGTGACTGTCCAGCTCCATTCCCTGCTCCCTCTGTTGCAAAGTGTGCCGCTGTCATTTGCATTGACCCCATTACTTAGTTTCTGCTACCGCCTCCTGACCCCATTCCCAGCCGGCTTTGTCTGGAGCCAGCAAGAACAGATGAAAAAGAAAAGGTTCAGTGTGTTTCCTAAATGGTGTCTTCTCTGCATGTCTTGAACAAGACATCATGTGTGATGGGGTGTAAATTTTAGCTGCACCCAATTCCATCAAGTTGATGGCATGGATATTAGCAGATTCTCCTGCTTCCAGAGTGGTCTGGGTTATGAAACATGACAAGGAAATCAAGCATCTTGCGGAGATGGTATTTTCTGGTTTCCATGGAGTAAAATTAGAAGAAAAGAGCAACAGCTTGCTGTGGTGGCCTGCTGAAAGAAAGCAGAGGCAGTCTAATAACAGCAAATATGATACTAAGATACAGCAAACATAGTGTGGGAAGTGCCAAGTACAAATTTGATCTATTTTAGACAGGAGTTCTAGGTTAAATGCAAGTGCTTTTTAGCAAAAAGTAGTAGTGATGGTGAGCTCTTGAAAACAGAAACCTTCTTTCAGTGAAGCAACAGTGTCCACAGGTTTATCAACCCTCCACAAATTTAATAATCTGACTAAAATGATGGCTGTGAGAATACAGCCCCACTGAGGAAGATATACACCTTACTTCTGGGGATTTGCCTGTGGAGGGTCAAACAACATGAGCTGAAATCACCCTGCTCAGAACAGCAGCAGCAGTTTCCATCCTCCAACACAGGGCCTGCCCGACCCCAAGGAGCGCTTACAGATGCAGGAGGTTGTCACAGATGGAACCACTTTGCCGAGGCATGTGGATCAGATTCAAATAAAACCCTGCATGTTGTTGACCAGCATGTGACAGAACAATCACACTGATCCCTGCAAGGTTCCTGGTGATGTAGTTAGTGCTAGCAATGCCCAAGAAATAAAAAGATTGGGTCTGATCCAGGCACTGACTAATATCTCATTGGATCCAGATGTTCGTGTTGTTAGATAGAAGTTTGGCACTCTTAATTCAACAAAACATTCTCCAGATTCAGGCCTCTGCTCTCAGTGGAGATGTGAGTGACTGCTGAGTGAAAAGCTTAGCACACCAGTTTGCACAAGCTGTAAAACACATAGGATGTTACCAAAATGTGAAATCCAAATCCAGTATGCCAGACAACTACCAGTTTGTATTCTAAACTCCTAAAATTGATGCTATTTAGAGATCCAGCCAAGAATGTGCAACCTGGCATCCCAGAAGAATGGGCACTAGGGTTCAAAGGCAATGAGTTGCTTTTATGATTTTTGGTTTTAATCTTGCTTTTGTGGGCTGAGAAAGATTAGTTTTGCATCCTGTTATTTCCTGAAGAAAGACTTTGATTGTGTGGTAAATACAGGGATGATGATTAAACTCTCAGGACCTGGCAATTTGATTAACTGTCACTGAAGAGCTCTAAATCAGAGGCTCCTTGAAAATTTGAGAATGAAATGAATGATGGTGTTTGCCTGTGTTGAAGGATGCTTTCCCTGGGTTTCTTCAGTGTTTAGGGTGCAGATTCAAAGGGATGGGGATGGATCTGCTCACACACATTTCAGGCAATCCTGAGCCCCAGTAAGGAGGTGTTTTTCACTGACCTCAGCGATGTTGCCCAAGATCACTGTGATATACAGAGCAGGGTACATGAAATGCCTAGAAAACCTGGAGCTGCACGCAGAGTGATAATCTGCAATTGTAGTTTTTCAATGATAATGTATATCTCTCAAATCCTTTTGAATCACTGAAGACTGTGTATCCTGACTTAGAGGAGGACTCACATTGCAACAAGGAGATTTGGAATTTGCTTTATTGAGATGGAGTGTATCAGAGTGGATCCAGTAAAAATCTCATTTTGAATCACCACTCAGGTCACAAGGATTACCCAGAGGCAGAGTGAAAGTGGTCATAGTGTCCAGGGAAATCATATGCTTGTTCTTAGTAGGACCTCCACTAATGCAGAAACTGCTATAGCTGAGGCAGAGCCTGTAGCTCCCACTAAGGGACAGTGGGTTTTAGGTAGATTTTGAAACAACTTATTCTGGATGGATGGGCAGGAGTGATAAATGGATCATTTCACATCATTACATTTTGCACTTCCTCCAGAGATAAGCCTCGGCTCTCCAGTGTGCAACTGCCAGGGCTGAGAAAAGAGCTGTAGGGTAACGCTCAGGTGAAGCGTGCTGGTGCAAGTCCTCGCTCAGCACGTCCACACAGGAAAAACCTGAAAGGGCAACATTTCTTTTTTGGCCTAGCATGATATAATGGGCTGAGCAACCTCTTTTCAAGGTGGTCAATAATTCTTGGAGGTGCGGAAGCAATGTGAAGGGATTAATGACATCACTTGAATTTCTGAGCCCTTGATATCACTTGGTGTGGGGAACACAGACTATGATGTGGTGCCATGGTGGCAGGCTACAGCAATTAGCCTGAACAGTCCTGAAGGTACCCTGGTAATCCCCAAACTGAATGTTACATTTACCAGAGGTGAAGTCCCTCAAAGTATTAGTTGATACTGGTCTCCAGCTTTCCACCAAGGGACGTGGCTCCTTTGCTAGAGGAAGAGATTTCAACCCTACCTGAGTACGTCTGCGTTGCTCATGGGGGTAGTGGTACAAAAAGCCATAGGACTAGGTTAAAGGTTCTGTTTGGGTCTGCATCCTTAGTGGCAATTCTGAGACAAGCAGCCCTGCTCTGCCTGAAGTACTCATGCTGGGTAATTGTACAGGGGTCAGTCAGAGGCAGCGGCTGTGAGTCGCTGCAGTGGGGAGTGGTGGGCACGACCCCTTTGCCAGTGCCAGCCCTGAGTTGGGGACCCCCAGCACTGTCCCTGGTGGTCCTTTGGTTGCAGTCACATTTCGGGGTGCATCTCATATCTGCACATCCCTTCACCCTTGCTGTGGAGAAGAGACTCTTGGGGGGGATGTTGGGGAG